>CM059444.1:64926726-64936726 GCA_030390025.1 Squalus acanthias
GTATGAGACAGACTATTCCGTCTCTCCGACAGGGAATAAATCAGCCCCAGGGGAAGGAAAACTGTCAAACCTCATCCAGTTCTGAGCATAGCAAGCACCATGCAAATGTAAATGTCAACAATGGGCAACTCCACAGTTTGCACAACAGTCAAAGTTAAAAAAAATCCAAGAATCCTCACATTTAGAACTTCTAAAGCTACTTGGGATCGTACAATCATAGAGTCGTACATCACAGAAGGAGGCCATTCGGCCCATCGTGCCTGTGCCGGCTCTTTGAAAGAGCTCTCCAATTAGTCTCACTCCCCCACTCTTTCCCCATAGCCCTGCAACTTTCTCCTTTCCAACGCTTTCCTGGCTGGCCTCCCACCTCCCACCTCCCACCCTCCATCAACTTGAGCTCGTCCAACTGCTGACACCAAGTTCCGTTCCCCCATCACCCCCTGTGCTCGCTGACCTGCTTTGGTTCCCAGTACAGCAACGCCTCGGTTTTAAAATTCTCATCCTTGTTTTCAAATCCCTCTCCCGATCTCTGGAACCTCCTCCAGCCCTGCGACCCTCCGAGAACTCTGCGTTTTTCCAATTCTGGCCTCTTGCGCATCCCCAATTTTTATCACTCCATCTCTCTACCTCTCTCTCCTCCTTTAAGTCGCTTCTTAAAACCTACCTCTTTTGTCAAATATCTCTTTATGCGGCTCGGTGTCAAATTTTGTCTGAGAATGCTCCTGTGAAGCGCCTTGGGATGTTTTACAACATTAAAGGCGCTGTATAAATACAAGCTGCTGTTTTTCCTTTTCATGTATTTATCCAATTCTCTTTTGAATCTGCTTCCACCACCCTTTCAGGCAGCGCATTCCAGATCACAAAAAAAACATTCTCCTCATTTCCCTTTTGGTTCTTTTTGCCAATTATCTTCAATCTGTGTCCTCTGGTTATCGACCTGCTTGCCATTGGAAACAGTTTCCCCTTATTTACTCTATCAAAACACTTCATGAGCACCTCTATCAAATCTCCCCTTAAACTTCCCTGCTCTAAAGTGAACAACCCCAGCTTCTCCAGTCTCTCCGCGTAACTTAAGTCCCTCATCCCTGCGGAGGGATGTGTTGTTTTTTCTGAGACTACTCCACGTGGGGCTGAGAATCAAAGTGTAAACATCACCATGTTTGAAAGGAGCAGGAGGCACGATGAGGCAAGGCAGGTTGCAGTGGTTGGCTAGCATCAAGCTTGTTCCCAAAGGCTGTGGATTATAGAAAGATCAAAAGACTGAGACAGGTAGCAGATGGTCTTTGCTTGTTCTCAGGATGTGGGCGTCACTGGCAAAGCCGGCATTTATTGCCAATCCCCAGGTGTCCCTGGAGAAGGTGGTGGTGAGCCTTCTCCTGGAACTGCTGCAGCCCGTGAGGTGAAGGTGTTGGGGAGGGAGTTCCAGGATTTTTGACCCAGCGACGATGCAGGAACAGCCAATATATGTCCAGGTCAGGATGGTGCGTGTGTGACTTGGAGGAGATGATGCTCCCGCACACTCGCTGCCCTTGTCCTTCCAGGTGGTGGAGATTGCGAGTTCAGGGGATGCTTCCTTGGCGAGTTGCTGCCGGGCATCCTGTGGATTGTACACACTGCAGCCACGGTGCGCGGTGATGGAGGGGGGATGTATTTAGTCAGTTCTCTTGCTCGGCGCAGCCACTAGTTTTCGGTGCCAGAGGGTAGGGAGATTGGGGAGGGGGCTAGGCATCCCTCAAAGTTCAGGCTGTTTACCAGAAGGAATGAAGAAACATCAGATGAGTTACCGTGTGCTACTGGACAGACCCGTAGTAGGCTGTTGGGGAACGGCTTCAGCAGATGGATTGGGAAGCACAATAGGAGTATTCTTCTTACAACAACAACAACAACTTGCGTTTATATAGCACCTTTAATGGAGTAAAATGTCCCAAGGCGCTTCACAGGAGCGTTATCAAACAAAGTTTGACACCGAGCCACATAAGGAGATATTAGGGCAGAAAGAGGTAGGTTTTAAGGAGTGTCTTAAAGGAGGAAAGAGAGCTAGAGAGGCGGAGAGGTTTAGGGAGGGAATCCCAGAGTTTAGGGCCCAGGCAACTGAAAGCTGGTGGAGCGATTAAAATCAGGGCCGCTCAAGAGGCCAAAATTGGAAGAGCGCAGAGATCTGGGAGGGTTGTGGGGCTGGAGGAGGATACAGAGATAGGGAGGGGCGAGGCCATGGAGGGATTTGAAAACGCAACAATCGGTGTAGACCATTCAGAGAGAGAAAAATAAATTTAAAGATGACTCATAAATTATGCAGATATATTGAATGAAGAAATACCTTATTGAAAATCTAATTGGACGATGTTGTTTAGTAGGTCAACACTCTTCCCATTCTTAGACCCACGATCACCACTTCAAACTTCCATATGACCCTTTTCCCAGCTGGGACCCATCTTAAGAAATACAATGCAGATACAAACTCCTATTGTACGCTTTATACTTTACTCAATTCTGTTACCACACGCAATCCATTCCTTCTCACTATCTCAGTGTTGAACACATTGTCCCCCTAGTGGAGGCCAGGCTGCATAATGGTCTTGTCATATGGTTTTCGTCCATTAATTTGGGAAGTCCCCTCAAAAAGATTCATTGGATTGGTCACTCAATCCCTTCTGAAGCCTTGTAGGTTGTCATTTATGACGCTATACACATACGGGTATTATTCTATTCCTCGATATTGATTTCTTATTTGTCAGGTAAGGTTAATGAGACTGTAGTTCCTAGGTGTGACTCTAATGGGTCTGTAGTTCCCAGGTGTGTCTCTCTAATGGGTCTGCAGCAGATGGTGAGAGAACCAACACGAGGGAAAAACCTACTTGACCTCGTCCTCACCAATCTACTTGTCGCAGATGCATCTGTCCATGACAGCATTGGTAGCAGTGACCATCGCAGTCCTTGTGGAGACAAAGTCCCATCTTCACACTGACACCCTCCATCGTGTTGTGTGGCACTACCACCGTGCTAAATGGGGTAGACTCACAACAGCTCTAGCAGCTCAAAAGTGGGCATCCATGAGACGCTGTGGGGCGGCAGCAGCAGCAGAATTGTATTCCAGCACAATCTGTAACCTCATGGCTCGGCATATCCCTCACTCTACCATGACCATCAAGCCAGGTGACCAACCCTGGTGCAATAAGGAGTGTAGAAGAGCATGCCAGGAGCAGCACCAGACGTACCTAAAAATGAGGTGCCAAACTGGGGAAGCTGCAACACAAGACTACATGCATGTTAAACAGCGGAAGCAGCATGCTATAGACAGGGCTAAGCGATCCCACAATCAATGGATCAGATCAAAGCTCTGCAGTCCTGCCACATCCAGTCATGAATGGTGGTGGACAATTAAACAACTAACGGGAGGAAGAGGCTCCATGAACATCCCCGTCCTCAATGATGGCAGAGCCCAGCACGCAAGTGCAAAAGACAAGGCTGAAGCATTTGCAACCATCTTCAGCCAGAAGTGCCGAGTGGATGATCCATCTCGGCCTCATCCCGAGGTCCCCACCATCACAGAAGCCAATCTTCAGCCAATTTGATTCACTCCACGTGATATCAAGAAACGGCTGAGCGCACTGGAATACAGCAAAGGCTATGGGCCCCGACAATGTCCCGGCTGTCGTGCTGAAGACTTATGACCCAGAACTAGCCGCACCTCTAGCCAAGATGTTCCAGTACAGCTACAACACTGGCATCTACCTGATAAAGTGGAAAATTGCCCAGGTATGTCCTGTCCACAAAAATCTAATCCAGCCAATTACAGCCCCATCAGTCTACTCTCAATCATCAGCAAAATGATGAAAGGTGATGTGGACAGTGTTATCAAGTGGTACTTACTCACCAATAACCTGCTCACTGAAGCCCAGTTTGGGTTCCGCCAGGACCACTCGGCTCCAGACCTCATTACAGCCTTGGTCCAAACATGGACAAAAGTGCTGAATTCCAGAGGTGAGGTGAAAGCAACTGCACCAGTTCAGGTGGAGTCAATGCCGTGGGCACCTGTTCAGGTGAAGTCAATGCCATGGGCACCTGTTCAGGTGTAGTTAGCGCCGTGGGCACCTGTTCAGGTGGAGTCAATGCCATGGGCACCTGTTCAGGTGGAGTTAATGCCATGGGCACCTGTTCAGGTGGAGTCAATGCCATGGGCACCTGTTCAGGTGTAGTCAATACCTTGGGCACCTGTTCAGTTGGAGTTAGTGCCGTGGGCACCTGTTCAGGTGGAGTTAATGCCGTGGGCACCTGTTCAGTTGGAGTTAGCGCCGTGGGCACCTGTTCAGGTGGTGTTAATGCCGTGGGCACCTGTTCAGGTGGAGTCAATGCCATGGGCACCTGTTCAGGTGGAGTCAATGCCATGGACACCTGTTCAGGTGGAGTTAGCGCCGTGGGCACCTGTTCAGTTGGAGTTAGCGCCGTGGGCACCTGTTCAGGTGGTGTTAATGCCGTGGGCACCTGTTCAGGTGGAGTCAATGCCATGGGCACCTGTTCAGGTGGAGTCAATGCCATGGACACCTGTTCAGGTGGAGTTAGCGCCGTGGGCACCTGTTCAGGTGGAGTTAATGCCGTGGGCACCTGTTCAGTTGGAGTTAGCGCCGTGGGCACCTGTTCAGGTTGTGTTAATGCCGTGGGCACCTGTTCAGGTGGAGTTAGCACCGTGGGCACCTGTTCAGGTGGAGTCAATGCCATGGGCACCTGTTCAGGTGGAATCAATGCCATGGGCACCTGTTCAGGTGGTGTTAACACGGTGGGCACCTGTCGCAGTGATACGAGTTAGGACAGGCCGGTGGGAAGAAGCTCCAACTTGCTACACTTCAGGCAGCAGAGTGGGGCCCTGGAATGTCTATCTCTGTCTCATGCTTTCTCTCTCTGTGTCTCTCCCTGTCTTTTTCTCTGTCTCCCTGTGTGCTTTGTCTCTTTCAGTCTCCTTATCTCTTTCTGTCACTTTCTCTCTCTCTCTCCCTGCTGTTATCTCTCCTTTCTCTGTCTCTGTCTCTCTCTCTCTCTGCCCTTGTCTTTCCTCTCTCTGCCCTTGTCTCTCTCTCTCTGTCTGTCTCCTTTTCTCTTTCTCCATGTCTGTCTCTCTTTAGTCTCCTTTTCTCGCTTGCTATCTCTGTCTCTGCCTTTCTCTCGCTCTCTCTCTCTCCCTCTTTCTGGTTTCCTAGTCCCTGCCTGTTACCCAGCTCTTTGTCTAGAAGCTACAGACACAGACTGTAACTCTCGGCTACTCCTCTCTTGTGCGGCTGCTGATTTGAAGCTTTGGTGACCTGTTGAATTTGCAGGGACAGGAGCAGTTTCGATTGGCCTGATATTGAAATCACAGCATAAACCCCCCACCCACCCCACAACCAGACCAACAGCAAAGCGCCAAAGAAGCATGAAAGATGGATACAAAAAAACCTCAGAAAATCAGACTTCTGCTGATTTACACTAAACGTAAAAAAAAATTGGATGGGGCGCAAACTAATTAAGGGAATGCTGGGGAAAAGGTGGGCGGCGGGAGGGGAAAAGAGGCGGATAAAGAGCCCAAAACCTTCTACCTGTGGAAGGAGAAGGATGTGGCAGGGAGGAGAGGCCCTGAAAGGGAGGAAATACAAACTTAAAGGAAAATGCTGCTGAAAATGCGTTAGAATTAGCCCCCCAGCAGGTGTCAAGTTAAGAGAGTCTCCTGTGTACAAGGGCTGGTGTTAGCGAGACAAAGGAACCTTTTACTGTTCCAATCTCTAGATTTTACTTTAAACAAATACTACCTCACATTCAATTTGCAAATGTTGCAGTTTGCATATTGCTGTCAGCCTCGGTGATGGTGCTGTCAGGGCGCCTTTCACATCCTCCGGACACCCAACGGTGTTTCACAGCCAACCAAGTACTTTGTGAAGCGCAGTCACTGTTGGCAAATGCGGCAGCCAATTTACGCACAGCAAGATCCAAAACGCACCAAAGCGGTAAAGGACCGGATCTGTCTGTTTTGTGTGGCGTTGGTTGGGGGAACGAACGGTGACAATAAACAGCGGGTGCCAACGCCCCCCCCCCCCCCCACCCCGCTCTTCTCCAAAATAGTGGCCGTGGGATCTTTTACACCCACCTGAATAGACAGATGGAGTCTCTCGGGAGAGGGTAGTCATTCACTCCAAATGTGCGGAGGGGTTGTGGGACGGTCCCACTGCCTGCATTTTTTTTTTTGGCAAGACGCTTGAGGGTTTAACTCTGCACTGAGCATTTTTCTAGATTTTTGTCCCATTTTCTGACATACATAAGAACATAAGAAATAGGAGCAGGAATAGGCCACTTGGCCCCTCGAGCCTGCTCCGCCATTCAATAAGATCATGGCTGATCTTGGGCTCAAAGCCACTTCCCCGCCCGTTCCCCATAACCCTTCACTCCCTTATCTTGCAAAAATCTGTCTATCTCCACTGTAAATGTATTTAATGTCACAGCCTCCACAGCTCTCTGGAGCAGAGAATTCCACAGATTTACGACCCTCAGAGAGAAGAAATTCCTCCTCATCTCAGTTCTAAAAGGGCGACCCTTTATTCTGAAACTGTGCCCCCGAGTTCTAGATTTCCCCATGAGGGGAAACATCCTCTCTGCACCTACCTTGTCGAGCCCCCTCAGTATCTTATATGTTTCAATAAGATCCCCTCTCATTCTTCTAAATTCCAATGAGTATAGGCCCAGGGGTCTAAATTTAACATCATTGGGTCTGTTTTGTGGGCCTACAATGGGCACAACATTAGCCAATTTAGCAGGGCAAAGACCCGCACCTGATCGGCACGGAGGTTTGGGCCACTGCTAAATGGGGCCCTTGTGGCCTCCTGTACCAAGCACAGGCCTCAATTCAATCTCAAGGCCCCGCTGCTGTTGGACGGATATTGAAAAGATCCAGGGGAGACCGCTCGCCAAAGTCCCCAAAAACATGGAAAATGTTTCCACTTTGTGGAGTTGGGAGAAGCGGGAATGCACCACCTGGTTCCACGAATCAACCGCGGCCGCTCTCGGAGCGCCCTCACTCACCGCCCTGTCCCTCCCCCGCCCACTCCCGATCGTCTCCACCCCCTCCCCCGCCCACTCCCGATCACCCCCCTCCCCCGCTCACTCCCGATCACCCCCCTCCCCCGCCCACTCCCGATCGTCCCCCACCCCTCCCCCGCCCACTCCCGATCACCCCCCTCCCCCGCCCACTCCCGATCGTCCCCCCGCCCCTCCCCCGCCCACTCCCGATCACCCCCTCCCCCGTCCACTCCCGATCATCTCCACCCCTCCCCCGCCCACTCCCGATCGTCCCCCCGCCCACTCCCGATCGTCCCCCCACCCCTCCCCCGCCCACTCCCGATCATCCCCCTCCCCCGCCCACTCCCGATCGTCCCCCCGCCCCCCCCCGCCCACTCCCGATCACCCCCCTCCCCCGCTCACTCCCGATCACCCCCCTCCCCCGCCCACTCCCGATCGTCCCCCCACCCCTCCCCCGCCCACTCCCGATCACCCCCCTCCCCCGCCCACTCCCGATCACCCCCCTCCCCCGCCCACTCTCGATCGTCCCCCCGCCCCTCCCCCGCCCACTCCCGATCACCCCCACCCCCCTCCCCCGCCCACTCCCGATCACCCCCACCCCTCCCCCGCCCACTCCCGATCACCCCCACCCCCCCTCCCCCGCCCACTCCCGATCACCCCCACCCCTCCCCCGCCCACTCCCGATCACCCCCACCCCCCTCCCCCGCCCACTCCCGATCACCCCCACCCCCCTCCCCCGCCCACTCCCGATCACCCCCCCGCCCACTCCCGATCGTCCCCCCGCCCCTCCCCCGCCCACTCCCGATCACCCCCCCTCCCCCGCCCACTCCCGATCGTCCCCCCGCCCCCTCCCCCGCCCACTCCCGATCACCCCCCCGCCCATCCCCCGCCCACTCCCGATCACCCCCCCCCTCCCCCGCCCACTCCTGGTCGTCTCCACCCCCTCCCCCGCCCACTCCCGATCACCCCGCCGCCCCTCCCCCGCCCACTCCTGGTCATCTCCACCCCCCCCCCCTCCACCCCAGCAGACAGTCCTGTGCTCCCAGGCACAGGGCGAAATTGCTAAGACCCCTCACAGCCGACCTGTGTCAGGGGCCCTGATGGGCGTCCGCAGCTCACCTGATTTATTCTGATGAGAAAACAACAACAACTTGCATTTATATAGCACCTTTAATGTAGTAAAACGTCCCAAGGCACTTCACAGGAGTATTATAAGACAAACAAATTTGACACCGAGCCACATAAGGAGAATTTAGGGCAGGTGACCAAAAGCTTGGTCAAAGAGGTCGGTTTTAAGGAGCGTGGGAAGTGTCGAGTCCAAAGGCAGGGATGAGGGTTTCAGCAGCGGATGAGCCGAGGCGGGGCAGAGACGGGCGATGTTACGGAGGTAGAAGTAGGCGGTCTTTGTTATGCTGCGGATATGTGGGGGAAGCTCATTTCAGTGTCAAATATGACACCAAGGTTGCGAACAGTGTGGTTTAGCCTCAGACAGATGTTAGGGAGAGGGATGGAGTCAGTGGTTAGGGAACGGAGTTTGTGGCGGGGACCGAAAACAATGGCTTCGGGCTTCCCAATATTTAATTGGAGAAAATTTCTGCTCATCCAGTACTGGATGTTCGACAAGCAGTCTGACAATTTTGACATTGTGGAGGGGTTGAGAGAAGAGGTAGTGAGGTAGAGCTGGGTGCCGTCAGCGTACATGTGGAAACTGACGCTGTGTTTTCGGATGATGTCACCAAAGAGCAACATGTAGATGAGAAATAGGAGGGGGCCAAGGATAGATCCTTGGGGGACACCAGAGGTAACGATGTGGGAGCGGGAAGAGAAGCCGTTGCAGGTGATTCTCTGGCTACAATTAGATAGATAAGAATGGAACCAGGCGAGTGCAGTCCCACCCAGCTGGATGATGTTGGAGAGGCGTTGGAGAAGGATGGAGTGGTCAACCCGTGTCAAAGGCTGCAGACAAGTCAAGAAGGATGAGGAGGGATAGTTTACCTTTGTCACAGTCACAAAGGATGTCATTTGTGACTTTGATGAGAGCCGTTTCGGTACTGTGGCAGGGGCGGAAACCTGATTGGAGGGATTCAAACATGGAATTGCAGGAAAGATGGGCACGGATTTGGGAGGTGACAACCCATTCAAGGACTTTGGAGAGGAAAGGGAGGTTGGAGACGGGGCGGTAGTTTGCAAGGACGGAGGGATCCAGGGTTGGTTTTTTTTGAGGAGGGGTGATGACAGCAGATTTGAAGGAGGGGGACAGTACCTGAAGAGAGAGAACTGTTAACAATGTCAGCTAACATGGGAGCCAGAAAAGGAAGTTGGGTGGTCAGCAGTTTGGTGGGAATAGGGTCGAGAGAGCAGGAGGTGGGTCTCCTGGACAAGATGAGCACAGAGGTCATGAGGGGAGATCGGAGAGAAACTAGATAAAGATGTGAGTTCAGGACTAGGGCAGGGGGGAACCTTAGAGGGAGTTTGGCCCGGTGGGCTAGGGGAAGGAAGGGAAGTGGCAGAGGCAGCTGAACGGATGGTCTCAATCTTAGAGACAAAGAAGTCCATGAGCTCCTCACACTTGTTATCGGAGGTGAGGGTGGAGGAGACAGGGGAGGGGTTTAAGAAGACGGTTAGCAGTGGAGAATAGGAGCCGGGGTTTATCTTTGCATTCCAGAATGATTCTGGAATAGGGAGAAATTTTGACAGACGAGAGCAGGACTCGATAATGCTTTATGTGGTCCAGCCAGATCTGGCGGTGAATGGCTAAACCAGTTGTCCGCCATATCCGTTCAAGTCTGCGTCCCTTGGACTTAAGGGAGCAAAAATGAGGGCCATACCAGGGGGAACGGCCAGGGTGAGAGAGAGTAATTGTTTTAATAGGGACTAGGGCATCAAAGGTGGTGGTTGAGCAGATCGGTAGCTGCAGAAATGTCATGGTGAATTGAGCGCCAAAGGCTGGAGAGTTGGGATT
>CM059444.1:64941726-64952217 GCA_030390025.1 Squalus acanthias
TAAACATTAACCTCCAAGACACCACTGTGAGCAGAAACCCAGGAGAAAAATCATAGGGGCATTAGAACTTCTGGTTTTAAAATTCTCATCCTTGTTTTCGAATCCCTCCATGGCCTCGCCCCTCCCTATCTCTGTAACCTCCTCCAGCCCTACAACTCCCCCGCGATCTCTGCGCTCCTCAAATTCTGGCCTCTTGAGCATCCCCGATTTTAATCGCTCCACCATTGGCGGCCGTGTCTTCAGCTGTCTGGGCCCCAAGCTCTGGAATTCCCTCCCTAAACCTCACCGCCTTTCTACCTCTCTTTCCTCCTTTAAGACGCTCCTTAAAACCTACCTCTTTGACCAAGCTTTTGGTCATCTGCCCTAGTATCCCCTTAGCTCGGTGTCAAATTTTGTTTGATAATCGCTCCTGTGAAGCGCCTTGGGACGTTTTACTATGTTAAAGGCGCTTTATAAATACAAGTTGTTGTTGTTGTAAAAAAAATGGTGTGTTTTTTTTCTCCATTTTCTTTAAACATTTTCGTTTATTGGTTATAAAAATATTGGCGATGGGGAAAAAAAAGGTTCTTTGATTGGACGATGGGGGGGGGTGGCGCGAGGTCACGTGATGAAACCTCAAGGAATACGTCCAACCAGACGTTGGCGACCTTGGTTGAAGAGAGAGAGAGAAAAAAAAGAATTCTTAAAATATTTATTTTCAAATCGGCTGCTTGGCCTCGTGCATCCTGTTGCTCAGTGATCGGCTGTATTCAGCAATGTGTCCTGTTAAATCCTTCCACCCCATCCTGAGCAACACTGGCTACCTCCAACATGATGGTGTTCCTGATGCCCGGCGTTGCTAAGGCAACACTGACGCAAGCGCGTTGGACGCCGTATTCCCGTCATTAACCTATCGATTGACTAGGCCCTCCCAACACAGGGATTCTCAACATCTGCTCTCGCTTTCCACGGAAAATGCCAGATGTGGCAGCGGAGGCTGGGGGTTGGAGGTGATGCTCGACCTCACTTCCTGCTTCTCTACCCCAACCCCCCACCACCATCCCACCAATGCCTGCCCGAACATTCAGCGGGTGACACTCTCTCTCGCCTCTGAGTCAGAAGGCTGTGGGTTCAAGGCCCACTTCAGAGACTTGAGCACAAAAATCTAGGCTGACGCTCCCAGTGCAGTGCTAAGGGAGTGCCGCACTGTCGGAGGTGCCGTCTTTCGGATGAGACGTTAAACCTGAGGCCCCGTCTGCTCTCTCAGATGGATGTAAAAGATCCCACGGCACTATTTCGAAGAAGAGCAGGGGAGTTCTCCCCAGTGTCCTGGGCCAATATTTATCCCTCAATCAACATCACTAAAACAGATTATCTGGTCGTTATGACATTGCTGTTTGTGGGAGCTTGCTGTGCTCAAATTGGCTGCCCGTTTCCCACATTACAACAGTGACTACACTTCAAAAAGTACTTCATTGGCTGTAAAGCGCTTTGGGACATCCTGAGGTTGTGAAAGATGCTGTAGGACTGCAAGTCTTTCTTTCTTTAACCCAGGGTGAAGTTGTGATGCAATCGGTCGCTTCTCGTCGGCGCAGAAGGAAGGAAAGAGCGCAAGGATAGAGTGTCAGGGCAGGGGGAGTTGAAGGTGCAACAGATGGTCTCAGCATCCTGGGTTAAGAAAGCCTTGTATTTATATAGCACCTTTCACGACCACCAGACGTCCCAAAGCGCTTTACAGCCAATGAAGTACTTTTGAGTGGAGTGACTGTTGTAATGTGGGAAACGCAGCAGCCAAAATTGCGCACAGCAAGCTCCCACAAACAGCAATGAGATAAATGACCAGATCATCTGTTTTAGGTGTTGTTTGAGGGATAAACATTGACCAGGACACCGGGGATAACTCAAAATAGTGGCCGTGGGATCTTTTACGTCCATCTGAGAGAGCAGACGGGGCCTCGGTTTAACGCCTCATCTGAAAGACGGCACCTCCGACAGTGCAGCGCTCCCTCAGCACTGCGCTGGGAGTGTTAGCCTAGATTAGGGGCTCAAGTCTCTGGAGTGGGACTGGAAACCACGACCTTCTGAGTGGGGTGCGTAAATGCTCCCCACTGAGCCATGGCTTACCTTTGAGTCCCACTGACACTCAGTATCTCGGCTCATGCAGGAGAAGAACGAAAACCTGGTGGGGAGATGGCGAGGCACCTCAGGGTGACTTGTCCTGTTGAATTGTACCCCCTCCCCCTTCCCTTATAAAGACTCAGCCCCGGAGAAGGGGTGAAAATTAGGAGCGCAGTCAAAGAGACAGGCGTCCCTGTTAACATGCCTTGAATTATATCAGCGGGTTTAATTTATTCATGAATTTAATAATGAAAAATTATGAAAGATGCTTTATCGTACCTCAGCTGCTTTGTTAATAACGGAGCCCTGAATGATTTACAGGAGAAAATGCAATCGCTTAAAAAAAAAAGAATTACACTCCGGAATTAATAAATACTTCAGATTAGTGGTGCAGTTTGATCTCTAGGGCAACTCTACAAATGTTTCAAGCACATCAATGAAACTGTGCCAAAGGGCCAGAATAATCGTACATCAAACGGACGGGAGTTACAAGCGAGATTACAAGTGAAATTCGCCCAGAACGGCAATGACTGCTAAACTTCGGTGTTGAGCAAAAATGGATGGCAAGAAAAAAAAGGGGAGGGGTGGGTGGTGGGGGGGCGGCGGGCGGCGGAAAGAGAAAGTTTCGCGGACTCCTAGAATAATGAACGAGGGATTGCCGGAGGCTGCCGTTTATGTGACATGCAAGGTTTTTTTTCTTTTTTAAATCTACATTTTACACGCAGAAATCTTCAAAGTGGAACTGCTCAGCTTTTAGGCAAAAAAAAAATCAGAGCGATGGACCGGCCATCTTACAATGTGCCAGGCTGTCCTTTCTGTGTCCTGTCTCAAACAGCGTTGCGGGTTTTCATCTGTGAATTAGTGAATTTTTGAGGGTGAGGATAGAATCGTGTAGAATCACACAGCTCAGAAGGAAGCCGTTCGGCACATCGTGCCTGTGCCGGCTCTTTGAAAAGAGCGATCACATTAGTCTCACTTCCTCCCCCTGCTCTTTCCTCGTAGTCCTGCAACTTTTTCAGTTTCAAGTATTTATCCAATTCCCTTTTGAAAGTTACTATTGAATCTGCTTCCACCGCCCTTTCATGCAGCGCGTTCCAGATCACAACAACTCGCTGCGTAAAAGATATTCTCATCTCCCCCCCCCCCCCCCAGTTCTTTTGCCAAACACATTAAATCTGTGTCCTCTGGTTACCGACCCTCCTGCCACTGGAAACAGTTTCTCCTTATTTACTCTATCAAAACCCTGCATGATTTTGAACACCTCCATCAAATCTCCCCTTAACCTTCTCAGCTCTCAGGAGAACAATCACAACTTCTCCAGTCTCTCCGCATAACTGAAGTCCCTCATCCCTGGGACCATTCCAGTAAATCTCCTCTGCACCCTCTCCAAGGCCTTGACATCCTTCCTATTGTGCGGTGCCCAAAATTGGACACAATACTCCAGCTGAGGCCTAACCAGTGGTTTATGAAGGTTTACCATAACTTCCTTGCTTTTGTACGCCATGCCTCTATTTATAAAGCCCAGGATCCCGTATTCTTTTTTAACAGCCTTCTCAACTTGTCCCGCCACCTTCAAAGGCAGAAAGAAAGACTTGCATTTCTATAGCGCCTTTCACGACCACCGGACGTCTCAAAGCGCTTCACAGCCAATGAAGTACTTTTGGAGTGGAGTCACTGTTGTAATGTAGGAAAGATTTATGTACATACACCCCCAGGTCTCTCTGTTCCTGAACCCCATTTAAAATCGTACCATTTAGTTTATATTGCCTCCCCTCATTCTTCCTACCAAAATGTATCACTTCACACTTCTCTGCGTTAAATTTCATCTGCCATGTGTCTGCCCATTTCCCCAGTCTGTCTATGTCCTCCTGAAGTCCTATCTCTACATGGCCTCCACTCATTCACCACTTGGTATCTGATATATCTCTACCTATCTCTATATGAAAAGAAAGAAAGACTTACATTTCAATAGCGCCTTTCACGACCACCGGACGTCTCAAAGCGCTTTACAGCCAATGAAGTACTATTTTGAAGTGTAGTCACTGTTGTAATGTAGGAAACACAGCAGCCAATTTGCGCACAGCAAGCTCCCACAAACAGCAATGTGATAATGACCAGATAATCTGTTTTAGTGATGTTGATTGAGGGATAAATATTGCCCCCAGGACACCGGGGAGAACTCCCCTGCTCTTCTTCGAAATAGTGGCCGTGGGATCTTTTACGTCCACCTGAGAGAGCAGACGGGGCCTCGGTTTAACGTCTCATCTGAAAGACAGCACCTCCGACAGTGCAGCACTCCCTCAGCACTGCACTGGAGTGTCAGCCTGGATTTTTGTGCTCGAGTCTCTGGAGTGGGACTTGAACCCACAACCTTCTGACTCGGAGGCGAGAGAGAGAGAGAGAGAGAGCGAGAGAGTGCTACCCACTGAGCCACAGCTCACGGGTCTCCTTGTGTCAAGAATAAGGAGTCTGTGGTTAACTATTGACCTGAAGGTTGCAGAAGTGAAAGAGAATTATATTATAATATAATATCCCAATCTGCATGTTCTTAGATTAATAAAATTGCTTCAGTCCGCCCCAGGACTCAAAGATTTTTTTCAAGTAGATATGGCCATGTACTTACCAAGACTAAATAAATGGGTTCGAGCTGGAGACACTGTGTTGATTTCTTCACACAGTCTGGAGCGAGAAAGTGTAGAACTCCAATTTCTGATGGGAGATCGCACCAGAATCTTCAATCCTTTCCCTTTTCAGATGTTGATTGGCCTGTTGTCTAACATTTTCTCTCTTGCCCTCTTTAACACATTAAAAAGCTTATGCGAGCATTCATTTCCTGTCAACCTCTTTCATTCTAACTTCCTATATCCACATTTCTAATGGAAACGGCCTAGGTGAAACTACAGCCGCCAGAGGAGACGCTGCAGTGCCACCACTGGTGGGAGGCTGTAATTACAATGTGACACGATTACATAGACAGTTTCCATTATAAATGTGGACACAGGAATTTACAATGGAGATATGAAAATAAGGGGGAAACGACTTTAAAATGGAGGCTGAATTCGAAGACTGGAGCACACTCCAGTGCAGTACGGAGGGAATGCTGCACTGTCGGAGGTGCCGTTTTTATCCCTCAATCAACATCACAACATTACAGGGTCTGTAATCGTTTAGACTGCAATTCTTTTCTTTAATAAGCAAGTGATAAATATTGGCCCAGGACATCGGGGAGAACTCCCCTGCTCTTCTTTGAAATAGCGCTCCCTCAGTACTGGCACTGGGAGTGTGGGCCTGGATTATGTGCTCAATTCTTATAATTCAGTCTCCATTTGAAAGTTGTTTAGCCTTTATTTCCATTGTAACTTCCTGCAGCAAATGGTCAGTAACCAGAGGGCACAGATTGAAGATAATTGGCAAAAGAACCAGAGGGGGAGACGAAGAGAATTTATTTTTGCGCAGAGTTGTTGTGATCTGGAACGCGCTGCCTGAAAGGGCGGTGGAAGCAGATTCAATAGTAACTTTTCACAAGAGAATTGGATAAATACTTGAAGGGAAGAAATTTGCAGGGCTGTGGGGAAAGGACGAGGAGTGAGACTATTTGGAGAGCTCTTTAAAAGAGCCGGCACAGACACGATGGGCCGAATGACTTCCTCCTGCGCTATGGACTTTGTGGAGCTAGCTGGAGCCGTTTAGTGAACGGATTTACAACATTATTTATAGTGCGATCAATATACAACGCCTGAAAGAGCAATGCACGATCTTCTCTTTGATCTCAGCGTCAACAGACAAGAGCCCTCTGTCGGAATTTCTCCTCTGCAGCTCCTCCACAGCTGGACTCGTGTCCTCCCGGATAATGGAGTCCATCTCCTGGAAGGATACAATCTAGAGAAAATAAATGTGTCACTTTGTGAAGCGATCCCTGCATTTCCATCTGTTTACCTTCCCCCCCCACAGGCTGACCTCGCTGCGGTGACTCGTCGGGAGATTCACGAGCTCTGTCTGTCTGTGCCGCTCGCTTTTTAGTCGATGAGTTGTTGTTAAAAGGGACGTCTCCCGCGCTGGGGGTAATCTACAGTTCGACTCAAGTTTTTTTTTAAATCTTCTTCTTCTTCTTAATTTTCTGCAGGAAATATCCCATAAAATCTTTGGACAGCCCAGCCCCACAAACCTCCTTCGAGCAGTCCCATATTGATTTATTTTTTTTGGATCGCCCGGCGCAAATCTGCAACAAAAAAAAAATGGCTTTCTGTAACTTTTGTAAAGTTAGTTAAAAAATAAAAAGCAGCCATGAACTTGCTCCGTTGGTCTCTTTCTAGAATGTTCCCCCCCACCCCACCCCAACGTCCTCTCAATTTCCACCCAAAGGCGCTAAATTCGTTCTGGCGGCACAGATTACACCTCCTGTACTTCACTTAGTGTGTGAGATTAGACAGCCAGGAGTGGCTGGCTATTTAACTACAGAGGGCATCACAGGCGAGTCAAACGCCTGCCCTCGGCTAGATGTCCACTTGCACTACATTTTCCAGCGCGTAAAGATAGCCAGTTGGGTTTGGTACCACAGATCTGCCAGTGTCCGTGGAACTGTACCCCCACACGGAGATCTGCCAGTGTCCGTGGAACTGTACCCCCACACGGAGATCTGCCAGTGTCCGTGGAACTGTACCCCCACACAGAGATCTGCCAGTCACACCTGACATGACACCTGACGTGTGACATCTGACTTGTGAAATCTGCATTAAAATAGTCAGCAAAGCAGTTTCATATGAGCGCACTAAGCGGTTGTGCATTAATATCGCACAGCTATTATTCCAGTCTGACTGTTAACGGTGCATCTTTGTTGAGAGAGAGAAGCAGGGACCTGGCTTAAATCGATGGGTTGCTCGGCTCCTCTGACAGAAGTAGCTGAATCTTTTGCTCCTCGCACGGTTTTCCCTGTGACGAGCTTGCGATCAGTTTCAGGGATTGAGTAAAGAGGACGGAATTTCTCTCGAGTTCTTTGTCATCTGTGAACAGTCAAAGACTGACCCGTATGAGTCATATTAATCAGAAATGGCCCACGAACCAGATGGAGGAGATGAGTAGATATCGAGAGCATGAAACATCACAGGAAATGATGGTCCTATTAAAAGCTCCGATCTGTCCGTCCTCAGGAGATGGGAGTGTGAGTGTGGAGCAGACAAAATACGTTTCTCTTTCATTAAGAAAAGTTGAGATTCACTTTTCTTACTCACTCATGGAAGGTGAAATTAGTCTCAGGCAGTGACGCAAAACAGGCGATAGTGAATCGAGCGATAGTGAATCGAGCGATAGTGAATCGAGCGATAGTGAACCGGGCGATAGTGAATCGGCAAAACAGGCGATAGTGAATCGAGCGATAGTGAATCGAGCGATAGTGAATCGGGCGATAGTGAATCGGGCGATAGTGAACCGGGCGATAGTGAATCGGCAAAACAGGCGATAGTGAATCGAGCGATAGTGAATCGAGCGACAGTGAATCGGGCGATAGTGAATCGAGCGATAGTGAATCAGCAAAACAGGCGATAGTGAATCGAGCGATAGTGAATCGAGCGATAGTGAATCGGGCGACAGTGAATCGGGCGATAGTGAATCGAGCGATAGTGAATCAGCAAAACAGGCGATAGTGAATCGAGCGATAGTGAATCGAGCGATAGTGAATCGAGCGACAGTGAATCGGGCGATAGTGAATCGAGCGATAGTGAATCAGCAAAACAGGCGATAGTGAATCGAACGATAGTGAATCGAGCGACAGTGAATCGGGCGATAGTGAATCGAGCGACAGTGAATCGGGCGATAGTGAATCGAGCGATAGTGAATCAGCAAAACAGGCGATAGTGAATCGAGCGATAGTGAATCGAGCGATAGTGAATCGAGCGATAGTGAATCGAGCGATAGTGAATCGGCAAAACAGGCGATAGTGAATCGAGCGATAGTGAATCGAACGATAGTGAATCGAGCGATAGTGAATCGAGCGATAGTGAATCGGGCGATAGTGAATCGAGCGATAGTGAATCGGGCAATAGTGAATCGGGCGATAGTGAATCAAGCGATAGTGAATCGGGCGATAGTGAATCGAGCGATAGTGAATCGAGCGATAGTGAATCGAGCGATAGTGAATCGAGCGATAGTGAATCGGCAAAACAGGCGATAGTGAATCGGGCGATAGTGAATCGAACGATAGTGAATCGGGCAATAGTGAATCGGGCGATAGTGAATCGAGCAATAGTGAATCAGCAAAACAGGCGATAATGAATCGGGCGATAGTGAATCGAGCGATAGTGAATCGAGCGATAGTGAATCAGCAAAACAGGTGATAGTGAATCGAGCGACAGTGAATCAGCAAAACAGGCGATAGTGAATCGGGCGATAGTGAATCGGGCAATAGTGAATCGAGCGACAGTGAATCGAGCGATAGTGAATCAGCAAAACAGGCGATAGTGAATCGAGCGATAGTGAATCGGCAAAACAGGCGATAGTGAATCGAGCGATAGTGAATCGAGCGATAGTGAATCGAGCGATAGTGAACCGGGCGATAGTGAATCAGGCGATAGTGAATCGGGCGATAGTGAATCGAGCGATAGTGAATCGGGCGATAGTGAATCGAGCGATAGTGAATCGGGCGATAGTGAATCGAGCGATAGTGAATCGGGCGATAGTGAATCGGGCGATAGTGAACCGGGCGATAGTGAACCGGGCGATAGTGAATCGGGCGATAGTGAATCGAGCGATAGTGAATCGGTAAAACAGTCAATAACTTTGTAGGAGCACCAGGACAGGCAAAGGCTTCACAGGAGCGATTATCAAACAGAATGTGACACCGAGCCACTTAAGGAGATATAGGGACAGGCGACCAAAAGCTTGGTTAAAGAGGTAGGTTTTAAGGAACATCTTAAAGGAGGAGAGAGAGACAGAGAAGTTTAAGGAGGGAATTCCAGAGCTTAGGGCCTAGGCAACAGAAGGCACGGCCACCAGTGGTTGAGCGATTAAAATCAGGGATGCGCAAGAGGCCAGAATTGGAGGAGCGCGGAGATCTCGGAGAGTTGTAGGATTGGAAAAGGTTACAGAGATCGGGAGGGCGAGGCTCACTTGTGCCCCAAAATTGCAAACGGGGGTCCTACGTACATATCACAAGGGTTTCGCAATCTTGGTGTCATATTTGACCTGTATTGAACCCATAACTTGCTAACTCAGGGGCGAGCGTGCCATCACTGAGCCGTGGATGACCAGTTGGAACTCACTGCCACATGGAGTGGTTGAAGCACAGAGCACTGATGCAGTAAAGGGGAGACGTGACACGTCCATGAAGGGGAAGGGATGGAGGGGCGAGGGGGAAGGGATGGAGGGGCGAGGGGGAAGAGATGGAGGGGCGAGGGGGAAGAGATGGAGGGGCGAGGGGGAAAGGATGGAGGGGCGAGGGGGAAGGGATGGAGGGGCGAGGGGGAAGAGATGGAGGGGCGAGGGGGAAAGGATGGAGGGGCGAGGGGGAAGAGATGGAGGGGCGAGGGGGAAAGGATGGAGGGGCGAGGGGGAAGAGATGGAGGGGCGAGGGGGAAAGGATGGAGGGGCGAGGGGGAAGAGATGGAGGGGCGAGGGGGAAGAGATGGAGGGGCGAGGGGGAAAGGATGGAGGGGCGAGGGGGAAGGATGGAGGGGCGAGGGGGAAGAGATGGAGGGGCGAGGGGGAAAGGATGGAGGGGCGAGGGGGAAGAGATGGAGGGGCGAGGGGGAAAGGATGGAGGGGCGAGGGGGAAGAGATGGAGGGGCGAGGGGGAAAGGATGGAGGGGCGAGGGGGAAGGGATGGAGGGGCGAGGGGGAAGGGATGGAGGGGCAAGGGGGAAGGGATGGAGGGGCGAGGGGGAAAGGATGGAGGGGCGAGGGGGAAGGGATGGAGGGGCGAGGGGGAAGGGATGGAGGGGCGAGGGGGAAGGGATGGAGGGGCGAGGGGGAAAGGGATGGAGGGGCGAGGGGGAAGAGATGGAGGGGTGAGGGGGAAGAGATGGAGGGGCGAGGGGGAAAGGATGGAGGGGCGAGGGGGAAGGGATAGAGGGGCGAGGGGGAAGGGATGGAGGGGCAGAGGGGGAAGGGATGAGGGGCGAGGGGGAAGAGATGGAGGGGCGAGGGGGAAGGGATGGAGGGGCGAGGGGGAAAGGATGGAGGGGCGAGGGGGGAAGAGATGGAGGGGCGAGGGGGAAGAGATGGAGGGGCGAGGGGGGAAGAGATGGAGGGGCGAGGGGGAAGGGATGGAGGGGCGAGGGGGAAGGATGGAGGGGCGAGGGGGAAGGGATGGAGGGGCGAGGGGAAGGGATGAGGGGCGAGGGGGAAAGAGGGGCGAGGGGGAAAGGATGGAGGGGCGAGGGGGAAAGGATGAGAGGGGCGAGA
>CM059444.1:64952371-65010807 GCA_030390025.1 Squalus acanthias
GAAAGGATGGAGGGGCGAGGGGGAAGGGATGGGGTGAGGGGGAAGGGATAGAGGGGCGAGGGGGAAGGGATAGAGGGTGAGGGGGAAAGGATGGAGGGGCGAGGGGGAAGGGAGGGGGGGCGAGGGGGGAGGGATAGAGGGGCGAGGGGAAAGGATGGAGGGGCGAGGGGGAAGGGATGGAGGGGCGAGGGGGAAGGGGATGGAGGGGGCGAGGGGGAAAGGATGGAGGGGGCGAGGGGGAAGGGATGGAGGGGAGGGGGAGGGATGGGTGTGAGGGGAAGGATAGAGGGGTGAGGGGGGAAGGATGGAGGGGCGAGGGGGAAGGGATGGAGGGCGAGGGGGAAAGGATGGAGGGGCGAGGGGGAAAGGATGGAGGGGTGAGGGGGAAGGGATGGAGGGGCGGGGGGGGAAGGGGCGAGGGGGGAGGGATGGAGGGGCGAGGGGGAAGGATAGAGGGGTGAGGGGGAAAGGATGGAGGGGCGAGGGGGAAGGGATGGAGGGGCGAGGGGGAAAGGATGGAGGGGCGAGGGGGAAAGGATGGAGGGGCGAGGGGGAAGGGATGGAGGGTCGAGGGGGAGGGATGGAGGGGCGGGGGGGGAAGGGGCGAGGGGGGAGGGATGGAGGGGGGAGGGGGAAGGGATGGAGGGGCGAGGGGGGAAAGGATGGAGGGACGGGGGGGAAGGGGCGAGGGGGGAGGGATGGAGGGGCGAGGGGGAAGGATGGAGGGGGGAGGGGGAAGGGATGGAGGGGGGAGGGGGAAGGGATGGAGGGGCGAGGGGGAAGGGATGGAGGGGGGAGGGGGAAGGGATGGAGGGGCGAGGGGGAAGGGATGGAGGGGGGAGGGGGAAGGGATGGAGGGGCGAGGGGGAAGGGATGGAGGGGGGAGGGGGAAGGGATGGAGGGGCGAGGGGGAAGGGATGGAGGGGGGAGGGGGAAAGGATGGAGGGGGAGGGGGAAGGGATGGAGGGGCGAGGGGGAAGAGATGGAGGGGCGAGGGGGAAGGGATGGAGGGGCGAGGGGGAAGAGATGGAGGGGCGAGGGGGAAGGGATGGAGGGGCGAGGGGGAAGAGATGGAGGGGCGAGGGGGAAGGGATGGAGGGGCGAGGGGGAAAGGATGGAGGGGGGAGGGGGAAGGGATGGAGGGGCGAGGGGGAAGAGATGGAGGGGCAAGGGGGAAAGGATGGAGGGGGAGGGGGAAGGGATGCAGGGGCGAGAGGGAAGGGATGGAGGGGCGAGGGGGAAAGGATGGAGGGGCGAGGGGGAAAGGATGGAGGGGCGAGGTGGAAGGATTTGGAGGGGCGAGGGGGAAAGGATGGAGGGGCGAGGGGGAAAGGATGGAGGGGCGAGGGGGAAGGGATGGAGGAGCGGGGGGGAAGGGGTGAGGGGGGAGGGATGGAGGGGGGAGGGGGAAGGGATGGAGGGGGGAGGGGGAAGAGACGGAGGGGCGAGGGGGAAGAGATGGAGGGGCGAGGGGGAACGGATGGAGGGGGGAGGGGGAAGGGATGGAGGGGCGAGTGGGAAGGGATGGAGGGGCGAGGGGGAAGGGATGGAGGGGCGAGGGGGAAGGGATGGAGGGGCGAGGGGGAAGGGATGGAGGGGCGAGGGGGGGGGATGGGGGGGCGAGGGGGAAGGGATGGAGGGGTGATGGGGGAGGGATGGGGGGGCGTGGGGGAGGGATGGAGGGGCGAGGGGGAAGGGATGGGGGGCGAGGGGGAAGGGATGGGGGGCGAGGGGGAAGGGATGGAGGGGCGAGTGGGAAGGGATGGAGGGGCGAGGGGGAAGGGATGGAGGGGGGAGGGGGAAGGGATGGAGGGGCGAGTGGGAAGGGATGGAGGGGCGAGGGGGAAGGGATGGAGGGGCGAGGGGGAAAGGATGGAGGGGCGAGGGGGAAGGGATGGAGGGGCGAGGGGGAAGGGATGGAGGGGCGAGGGGGAAGGGATGGGGGGGCGAGGGGGAAGGGATGGGGGGCGAGGGGGAAGGGATGGAGGGGCGAGGGGGAAGGGGCGAGGGGGGGAAGGGATGGAGGGGGGAGGGGGAAGGGATGGGGGGGCGAGGGGGAAGGGATGGAGGGGGAGGGGGAAGGGATGGGGGGGCGAGGGGGAAGGGATGGAGGGGCGAAGGGGAAGGGATGGGGGGGCGAGGGGGAAGGGATGGGGGTGCGAGGGGGAAGGGATGGGGGGGCGAGGGGGAAGGGATGGAGGGGGGAGGGGGAAGGGATGGAGGGGCGAGGGGGAAGGGATGGAGGGGGGAGGGGGAAGGGATGGAGGGGCGAGGGGGAAGGCTGGGAAGAGGTAATTGGAGTGGGAGGAGGCTCATGTGGAGTGTAAACCCCGGCACAGACCAGTTCGGCCGATGCTTCTGTGCTGTTGATTCTTTGTAACACAAACCAGCTGCTGCACTAATCAAACTTTATCCCTGACATTAAACGGCCAATTTGTGCCCCACTGAGATTTTGCAGAGGCAGGACTCCGACAGTGCTGAATAAACCTAATGGTGTCAACCAGCCATCAGCTTTGATGACTTTTGCAAGACCTTCCAAAGTGAAGCACCACGTTATGGTCTTTTGATTGGTCTGTCCGCTCACACTCCCAGCATACACACGCAGCTCTGTCACCTCCTCCCTGTCTCCTCTCCATCTCCCCTGGTCTGTTCTGAATGCTTCTATGAATTGATACTTTCCATTGGCACTGCTTCACCTTGCTATAGTCGTACAATTAACCTGATACGTCTGTCAGCTGTGGCTCAGTGGGTAGCACGCTCTCTCTCTCTCTCTCTCTCGCCTCTGAGTCAGAAGGTTGTGGGTTCAAGTCTCCCACTCCAGCGACTTTGAGCACAAAATCCAGGCTGACACTCCACTGCAGTGCTGTGGGAGTGCTGCACTGGCGGAGGGACAGTACTGAGTGGGCGCTGCATTGTCAGAGGAGCCGTCTTTCAGATGAGACGTTAAACTGAGGATTCGTTTGCCCTCTCAGGTGGATGTAAAAAATCTCATATTTCAAAGAGCAGGGGACGTCTCCTTGGTGTCCTGACCAACATTGCTAAAACAGATTATCTGTTTATTATTATATTGGTGTTTGTGGGAGCTTGCTGTGCACAATGTGGATCTGTGTTTCCTACATTACAACAGTGGCTACACTTCAAAAAGTACTTCATTGGCTGTGAAGCACTTTGAGACGTTGTGAAAGGCGCTATATAAATGCGAGTCTTTCTTTATAGAGTTACAGGGAGGTTAGATGTTGATGTTGATATTGAATGCATTCCCACAGGTGTCTTCTGGAGCGAGTCAGTCGTAACAGTTAACAAGTAATTAGGTTCAGGGGAAGAGCAGGAAATTGGGATAGCTCTGATATGGAGCCGGCACCAGCACAGGTACAATGGGCAAATGGCCTCCTTCCTTACAGTGATCTGCCGTCCTCAGCCAAAACCATTGACTACTCCAGGATCATCCTTGAGGGAAAGGACAGCCCTTGGTCTTCCATGACCAAGTGTTACCTTAAACTTCTCCCCCCTACCGTCAAACACCAAGTGCAAGGAGCCCATGGATTTCTTTGTCTCCATGATTAGGACCACCGAGACACCTGCCTCCACCAAGTCCTCCCTTTCCTCTCACTACACCCTCAACCTCCCACTCACCCCGACCCTGAATCTGAACCTCCCACTCACCCCAGCCCTGAATCTGAACCTCCCACTCACCCCGACCCTGAATCTGAACCTCCCACTCACCCCGACCCTGAATCTGAACCTCCCACTCACCCCAACCCTGAATCTGAACCTCCCACTCACCCCGACCCTGAACCTGAACCTCCCACTCACCCCAACCCTGAATCTGAACCTCCCACTCACCCCAACCCTGAATCTGAACCTTTCTGCAGTTTCTCCCCAACCCCCGCTCTCTCCAAATCATTTTGTCCATGAGATCCACCTCCTGATCCCTCAGTTTCTTTCCCACTCACTTCCTGATCACTCAACTGCCCTTCCTGACCCCCATCTTGCTCACACTGTCAATGGTTCCTCTTTTCAGGCACTGTCACTCTCCCTTTCAAAACCACTTGCCATCACCCGGTCCTCAAAAAAACCATTGACCGATGCAGCCGTTCCAAATTCTGCCCCACCTCCCACCTCCCTCCTCCTCTCCTTTGACTGCATCAGGTGACCTTTGATCCTTCATGGTGACACTTTCAGCCAATCTCTTCATCTATTTTCCAAACTGATGAGTAACCTCTGCAACGAGGAACATCTGGAGGGTTTCCAAATCTGGTTGGACGTAATCTGGGAGGTTTTGTCACATGATCTCTGACCTCCAACCATCCCGCCCCCACGCTCCCACCATTGGTCACCCAACATGACCATCCCCGCCTTCCCCAAGCCAATTGGAAAGCGAACAGACTCTTTGTTACCCGATTGGGTGATTCTTGACTGTCAGTCAAACAGCCTTTTTTCTCAAATCCACTATTATTTTATTGACCTATGATTTCTTTTCCTGGGTTGCTGGCAATTAATCTTTAATTCCTGGGGGGGTTAGAATAAAAGAAAGACTTGAATTTATTTGGCACCTTTCACAACCTAAGGACATCCCAAAGCCATTGAATTACTGTTTCTGAAGTGTAGTCACTGGTGCATTGTAGGAAACCCTAAAGAGGAGGGATCAAGGTGAGTAGGCAGAGTTTGAAACCAATCAAGAAAGGGTTGGAGTCATTGGGCTGGATTTTATCAATGGGGACGTGATGGAGGCAGGACTCCCACTTTTTGGGTTGTAGTCCCGCCTCCATCGCCCAGCGGGCTTAGCAGGCCAATCAAGGGTCCCTTGGATACAGGTGACGTCAGCCATTGAAATTTCATGTCAAGAGCTTTTGACAGATGAAATTTCAGCGTTTGACAGCTCTGTGAAGCTGTCAAACACTGACAATATGATTTCTAACGTGAGTCCCTGTACTTAGACTCAGTTAGAAATCAATCCAGCACAGAAAGCAGAGACTGCAGCTTTTGACAGCTCCGTGGCCATTCTGCTTTCTGTGCCGTGGATGTGAGGGACTCCCGACACCTTAAGGAAGCTAGCCTGCAGGACAAAGTTAAGGTAAGTAAAGGTTCTTAAAACACTTTACACACACCAAACACACTTACCTCTGCACTCATGCACCCATCACTCACCTGCACACCGGACATCTCGACCCCTCCAAGCCCTCCAGACCGATGGTCCGCCTCGCTAAACCGGCGTGGTTCGGACCTGTCAGGAAGCCCACACTTCAGGGCTAAAAATAGGGATTAGGCAAAAAACTGCCTGTTAACTACCTGTTAACAGGCAGTTTATTGGCACTAATCCCCTTCCCGCCTCGGGGAGGCGGGTCCCAGCACAGGTCGGGTACCCGCCTCCTGGGAAACTGGCATGGAGGCAGGTTAGGGGCGGGATGGGTTCGGGACCCCCGAATCTGCTATTTTCACACCACTCCCGCCTCCAAACCCGCCGGTGAAAATTGAGCCCATTGTGGTTTTTTTAATCATTTATGGGATGTGGGCACCACTGGCAGGGCCAGCATTTATTGCCCATCCCTAATTGCCCTTGAGAAGGTGGTGGTGAGCCGCCTTCTTGAAGCACTACAATAGTGGTTTGCTACAACTGAGTGGCTTGCTCGGCCATTTCAGAGGGCAGTGAAGAGGCAACCACATTGCTGTGGGTCTGGAGTCATATAGGCCAGACCAGGGTGAGGACGGCAGATTTCCTTCCCGAAAGGACATTAGTGAACCAGATGGGTTTGTTACGACAATCCGATAGTTTCATGGACATCATCACTGATACTAGCTTTTTATTCCAGATTTATTTGATTAACTGAATTTAAATTCTCCAGCTGCCGTGGTGGGATTTCAACTCACGTCTCCGGATCATTAGTCCAGGCCTCCTGGATTACTAGTCCAGTAACATAACCGCTATGCTAACGTTCCCTGTGTACAATGGTGTTTAACTGTTGATAACATTTGTTTTGAAGGGAAGCAAAGATGACAACAATTCGTTTCTCAAAGAGCAAGAATGATAGCGGGGCTAGAAGGATTAATTTATGAGGACAGGTTGCAGAGACGGCTGGTATTCCCTTGATTTTAAAAGCTTGAGGGGTGATTGAACTAATGAAAGGATTTGTTCGGGTAGATAGAGAGAAGCTATCCCCTCTGGTGGGGGAGTCCAGAACAAGGGGGCACAACCTTAAAATTAGAGCCAGGCCGTTCAGGGGTGAAATCAGGAAGTAACTTTTTTCACACAAAGGGTGATGGAAATCTGGAACTCTCTCCCCCAAAAGGCTGTGGATGCTGGGGGTCAATTAAAAATTTCAAGACTGAGATTGAGAGATGTTTGTTGGGTAAGGGGATCAAGGGATATGGAGCAAAGGCGGGTAAATGGGGTTGAGATGCAGATCAGCCACGATCTGATTGAATGGTGGAGCAGGCTCAAGGGGCTGAATGGCCGACTCCTGTTCCTATTTCTTATGTTCTTATGTCCCTTCCCCCAGTCAAAAACCTGGCCGGCACTCTCCGTCTAGGCTCACACATTTTTAAACATTAATTCTCAGACGTCACTGGCAAGACCGGCATTTATTGCCCATCCCTAGTTGCCCTGAGAAGGTGGTGGTGGTGGTGGGCCTTCTTCTTGAACCGCTGGTAGTGGGTTTGAAATCTGAGGGGCTTACAAGGCCACTTCAGGAGGGCAGTTAAGAGTCAACCATGTTTGGTGTGGGACTGGAGTCACATGTAGGCCCAGACCGGGTAAGGACGGCAGGTTTCCTTCCCTAAAGGAAATTGGTGAACCAGCTTCATGGTCATATTTTTGCAACAGGATTTTTGAACTTATTTCTAGATTATTATATTAGTGGGTACGGTGGCATAGTGATTATGTTACTGGACTAGTAATCCAGAGGCCTGGACTAATAATCTGGAGACATGAGTTCAAATCCCACCACAGGCAGCTGGGGAATTTAAATTCAGTTAATTAAATAAATCTGGAATAAGAAGCTCGTATCAGTAATGGTGACCATGAAACTACCGAATTGTTGTAAAAACCCATCTGGTTCACTAATGTCCTTTCGGGAAGGAAATCTGCCGTCCTTATCCGGTCTGGCCTATATGTGACTCCAGACCCACAGCAATGATGTTGACTCTTAACTGCCCTGTAATGGCCCAGCGAGACACTCAGTTGTACCAAACCACTAAAAAAAAGTACTGCAGCGGTTCAAGGAGGCGGCTCACCACCACCTTCTCGAGGGTAATTAGGGATGGCCAATAAATGCTGGCCTTGTCAGCGACGTCCACATCCCATGAGCGAATAAAAAAAATTAATTATTATTTAAACTCTCAAACTGCCATGGTGGGATTTGAACCCACGTTCTCAGGATTTCTAGTCCAGTAATAAGAATGGGCAAGATTGTTGGAGGGCAACCAGGATTGGTGGAGTCTGCACCCTCCCCCACCCCAGCCGCCAAGTGAAGGTCGTAATCTTCAGGGCGGGAGGGACGGAGGCAACAGAAGGAGCAAAGGAACGATTCACACCAACCGCTCAGAAGGAAGAATGATGTGCAAAAAAATCGAGTCGAACACTTCAGCAAACATTGTTCCTTTTTTGTTTTCCTTTATTTTGGACCTTTTCCAAAAACCACAGAGCCACTCAGTTTATGCAAATAAGCACATGTCAGCCTCTGCCTTCTCCACACATCTCAGTGGCCGTGTTTACGGTTCGCTGTCCACACTGAAAGCTCGTTTTCATCCCTTGGGCAAACTGGTCTTGTCCTTTCTCCAGCTTCTGTCACCCTGGCGTGATTTGCTTGGAGTAAAAGGTGCCAATCAAACGATAAACATGTCAGCCAGACTTCAACTGGCCGAAACACCTTTTAAAACAAACCTCAGCTGGGTTTTCTGCAGTATTACAGCTGGGGAATTACGCACTAGTGTCCTGGGTCAGGGAGGCTCGCCTCTGAGCCAGATGGTCATGTGTTCAAGTCCCCACTGCAGAGACTTGAGCACAAAAATCCAGGCCGACACTCAGTGCAGTGCTGAGGGAGCGCTGCATTGTCGGAGGTGTCACCTTTCAGATGAGACGTTAAAACGAGGTCCTGTCTTCCCTCCCAGTTGGACGTAAAAGATCCTACGGCACGATTTTGGAGAAGAGCAGGGGAGTTATCCTCGCTGTCCTGGGCCAATATTTATCCTTCAACCAACATCACTAAAACAGATTATCTGGTCATTATCACATTGCTGTTTGTGGGAGCTTGCTGTGCGCTAATTGGCTGCCGCGTTTCCTACATTACAACAGTGACTACACTTCAAAAGTACTTCATTGGCTGTAAAGCATTTTGGGACGTCCGGTGGTCGTGAAAGATGCTGTATAAATGCAAGTATTTCTTTCTTTAGGGAGGAGAAAAATCAGTCACGTTTCAAAAGATGACCGAATATATTTCTAGAGTGAGAAGGGATGGTGAGATACGGCGAGGTGAAATTGCGCAGGTAGCAAAGTGCAGTGAAATGGTAACGACCTTGGTGATGATCTGCTCTGGTCACTACTTCTCTTTGAATACATTTACAGTGTCACTATACACAGCCAGCAGAACCAGTCGCTCGCCCCTCGTCCCCTTCTCCATCGCCTCCCCCAACTCTCCACCTCCCCCAATCCCTCCTCTCTTCATAAACGAGAGGCTAGAAGCCCTGAGGCCCCCTTGACCAGGAAGGAGTCAAGATGAGGAAGATTATAAAGGTTTCTTCCCCGGTGTCAGAAAAGATATTTCTCAGGTGAAGCCCAGCTATTTACAGTTGACATCTTTTCAATGTGAGCCTGTCACTGACAGACTGTGAATGGTGTAACAGATTGATTTGGGTTAGTTCTACGAGCCCCCTGATTTACAGCACTTTACAAATTCCTTAAATTCACCCACCAGCACTCTCTAGAACCTGATCCAATTTCACGATGCTTCATAGTTTATTTTCTCTCCTCCCCCACCCCACTGATCATAGAATCTTACAGCACAGAAGGAGACCATTCGGCCCATCGTGCCTGTGCCAGCTCTTTGGTTGAGCTCTCCAATTAGTCCCACTCCCCTGCTCTTTCCCCATAGCCCTGCAAATTTTTCCCTTTCAAGTATTTATTCAATTCCCTTTTGAAAGTTATTATTGAATCTGCTCCCACCGCCCTTTCAGGCAGCGCATTCCAGATCACAACAACTCGCCGTGTAAAAAATTTCTCCTCTGGATATTTTCCCAATTATCCTCAATCGGTGTCCTCTGGTTACCGACCCTCCTGCCACTGGAAACAGTTTCTCCTTATTTACTCTATCAGAACTCCTCATGATTTTGAGCACCTCTATCAAATCTCCCCTTAACCGTCTCTGCTCTAAGGAGAACAACCCCAGCTTCTCCAGTCTCTCCACATAACTGAAATCCCTCATCCCGGGTACCATTCTGGTATTGGGGGGGGGCGGGGCGGGCGGGGCGGTGGATCGGTAGCATAGTGGTTATGTAACTGGGCTAGTAATCCAGCAGGCCTAATAATCCAGTGATGTGATTTCAGATCCCACCACTAGCAGCTGGGGAATTTAAATTCAGTTAATTAAATAGTCTGGAATAAAAAGCTAGTATCAGTAATGGTGACCATGAAACTATCGGATTGTCGTAAAAACCCATCCTCACTAATGTCCTTTAGGGAAGGAAATCTGCCGTCCTTTACCTGGTCTGGCCAATACGTGACTCCAGATCCTAAGCAATGTGATTGACTGTTAACTGCCCTCTGAAATGGCCTAGCAAGTGGTATACAGTCGAGAAGGAGTGGCCCTGGGAGTCCTCAACATTGACTGCGGGCCCCATGAAGTCTCATGGCTTCAGGTCAAGCAAGGACAAGGAAACCTCTTGCTGATTACCACCTACCGCCCTCCCTCAGCTGATGAATCAATACTCCTCCATGTTGAACACCACTTGGAAGAAGCACTGAGAGTAGCAAGGGCGCAGAAAATGTACTCTGGGAGGGGGACTTCAATGTCCACCATCCAAGTGTGGCTTGGTAGCATCACTGCTGGCCGAGTCCTGAAGGACATAGCTGCCAGACTGGACCTGCAGACAGGTGGTGAGAGAAACAACACGAGGGGAAAACCTACTTGACCTCATCCTCACCAATCTACCTGTCGTAGATGCATCTGTCCATTGACAGTATTGGTAGCAGTGACCACCGCACAGTCATTGTGGAGACGAAAGTCCCGTCTTCACACTGAGAACACCCTCCATCGTGTTGTGTGGAACTACCACCGTGCTAGATGGGATAGATTCAGAACAGATCTAGCAGCTCAAAACTGGGCATCTATGAGGCGCTGTGGGCCATCAGCAGCAGCAGAATTGTATTCCACCACAATCTGTAACCTCATGGCTCAGCATATCCCTCACTCTACCATTAATATCAAGCCAGGCGACCAACCCTAGTTCAATGAGGAGTGTAGGAGCAGCACCAGGTGTACCTAAAAATGAGGTGCCAACCTGGAGAATCTGCAACACAGGACTACATGCATGCTAAACAGCGGAAGCAGCATGCTATAGACAGAGCTAAAGGATCCCAAAACCAACGGATCAGACCAAAGCTCTGCAGTCCTGCCACATCCAGTCGTGAATGGTGGTGGACCATTAAACAACTAACGGGAGGAGGAGGCTCTGTGAATATCCCCATCCTCACCGCATGCAGCAAGACCTGGATGACATTCAGGCTTGGGCTGATAAGTGGCAAGTAACAATTCGCACCAGGCAATGACTATCTCCAACAAGCGAGCGTCTAACCTCCGCTCCTTGACATTCAACGGCATTACCATCGCTGAATCCCACAACATCAACATCCTGGGGGTCACCATTGACCAGAAACTTAACTGGACCAGCCACATATAATACTGTGGCTACAAGAGCAGTCAGAGGCTGGGTATTCTGCAGCAAGTGTCTCACCTTCTGACTCCCCAAACCCTTTCCACCATCCACAAGACACAAGTCAGGAGTGTAATGGAATACTCTCCACTTGTCTGGATGAGTGCAGCTCCAAGAAGCTCAACACCATCCAGGATAAAGCAGCCCACTTGATTGGCACCCCATCCACCACCTTAAACATGGTGCACTGTGGCTGCAGTGTGTACCACCTACAAGATACACTGCAGCAACTCGCCAAGGCTTCTTCGACAGCACCTCCCAAATCCGCGACCTTTACCACCTAGAAGGACAAGGGCAGCAGGTGCATGGGAACACCACCACCTCCAAGTCACACACCATCCTGACTTGGAAATATATCGGCCGTTCCTTCATCGTCGCTGGGTCAAAATCCTGGAACTCCCTCCCTAACAGCACTGTGGGAGCACCTTCACCACACGGACTGCAGCGGTTCAAGAAGGCGGCTCACCACCACCTTCTCGAGGGCAACTAGGGATGGGCAATAAATGCTGGCCTTGCCAGCGACGCCCACATCCCAGGAACGAGTATAAAAAACATTCTAGTAAATCTCTTCTGCACCCTCTCCAAAGCCTTCATGTCCTTCCTAAAGTGTGGTGCTCAGAATTGGACACAATACTCCAGCTGGGGCCGAACTAGCGTTTTATATAGGTTTAGCATAACTTCCTTGCTTTTGTACTCCATGTCTCGATTTATAAAGCCCAGGATCCCATGTGCTTTGTTAACCTGTCCTGCCACCTTCAAAGATTTGTGCACAAACACCCCCAGGTCTCTCTCTTCTTGCACCCCCTTTAAAATAGTACCATTTAGCTTTTATTGTCTCTCCTCATTCTCCTACCAAAAAGTATCACCTCACACTTCTCTGCATTGAATTTCATCTGCCATGTGTCTGCCCATTTCCCCAGCCTATCTATGTCTTCTTGAAGCCTGTTACTATCTTCCTCACTGTTTACTACACTTCCAAGTTTCGAATTATCTGAAAAATTGTGCCCCATTCCCTACAGGGTCTTGCCCTTTCCCTAGCTCTGCAATCTCCTCCAGCTCTATATATCCTTCTCCCCCACCTCACCAAATTCTACATGCAGCTGACTCCAGGCTCTAGTGATGCTCTCCTGGCCGGACTCCCACTTTCCACCCTCCACAAACCTGAGCTCATCTAAAACTCTGCTGCCCGTGTCCTAACTCGCACCAAGTCCCGCTCACCCATCGCCCCCTGTGCTCACTGACCTACACTGGCTCCCCGTGTCCTAACTCGCACCAAGTCCCGCTCACCCATCACCCCCTGTGCTCACTGACCTACACTGGCTCCCCGTGTCCTAACTCGCACCAAGTCCCGCTCACCCATCGCCCCCTGTGCTCGCTGACCTACACTGGCTCCCCGTGTCCTAACTCGCACCAAGTCCCGCTCACCCATCACCCCCTGTGCTCACTGACCTACACTGGCTCCCCGTGTCCTAACTCGCACCAAGTCCCGCTCACCCATCGCCCCCTGTGCTCACTGACCTACACTGGCTCCCCGTGTCCTAACTCGCACCAAGTCCCGCTCACCCATCGCCCCCTGTGCTCGCTGACCTACACTGGCTCCCCGTGTCCTAACTCGCACCAAGTCCCGCTCACCCATCACCCCCTGTGCTCACTGACCTACACTGGCTCCCCGTGTCCTAACTCGCACCAAGTCCCGCTCACCCATCACCCCCTGTGCTCACTGACCTACACTGGCTCCCAGTCCAGCAAAGCCTCGATTTAAAAATTCTCATCCTGGTGTTCAAATCCGTCCGTGGCCTCGACCCTTCCCTATCTCCCTAACCTGCTCCTGCCCTACGACCTTCCGAGAACCCTGAATTAATCCAATTCTGGCCTCTTGTGCATCCCCCACATCCTTTGCCCCACCATTGGTGGCCGTGTCTTCAGCCGTTTGGGCCCTAAGCTCTGGAATTCCCTCCTGAAACCTCTCCGCCTCTCTACCTCTCTCTCCTCCTATAAGCCCCTCCTTAAAACCTACCTCTTTGACCAAGCTTTTGGTCACCTGTCCTAATATCTCCTTATGAGGCTCGGTGTCAATTTTTGTTTGATAATCGCTCCTGTGAAGCGCCTTGGGACGTTTTCTTATATTAACGGCGCTATATAAATGCAAGTTGTTGTTGTTGCTATGGACATCCCCTCCCCTCCGCCCTTCGCGGTCGTACCTTCAGCCCCCTGGGATCTTCACTCGGGAATTCCTTCCCTAGGCAGCTGAAGGCACGGCCGCCAATGGAAGGGTGAAGCAAATCGGGGATGTTGATGTTGGTTGAGGGATCAATATTGGCCCAGGACACCGGGGAGATCTCCCCTGCTCTTCTTCAAAATAGGGGCCATGGGATCCTTTATGTCCACCTATGAGGGCAGGCGGGGCCTCGGTTTAACATCTCATCTGAAAGACGGCACCTCCGACAGTGCAGCGCTCCCTCAGCACTGCACTGGAGTGTCAGCCTAGTTTTTGTGCTCCAATCTCTGGAGTGGGGCTCGAACCCACAACCTTCTGACTCTGGGGTGAGAGTGCTACCCACTGAGCCACGGCTGACACCTATGCACAACACAAAATGCACGACAAAGGTACACTAGTGCCCAGTGCAAAAAAAAATTATGCACAAGGAGGGATAATGGGAAACGTAATACTAAACGAGCCTGACCTTACGGTTCCACAGACATAAGACAGTTCACCTGCTTCCGACCACACATAAAAGGACACAATAATACCCTCCTGCTTGTCTAACCTTAGTGTCAAATGTCAATCACATTATCCTTCTGTACACAGGATTATACTTTAAGAAGCAACAGGATAGTTGACGTTTGGGTAAGACTTTTCGCAACGATATTTGAGGAGCTGTCAGAGCCTCAGACCAGGGGACATGTTCTCGGATTAGAAATGGCAGAGAGAGAGAGAGAGAGACACCAAACAAATCCCCTCATTGATTGATCGCTGGGATTGGATCGAAGGCTTCGGAACAAAATCGTTGGCCTTTTGCGCTGGACCTCAAAGTTCATCGAGCCCTGAACATGGAACGATGGGCGGCGAGGAACTCAATCGGTGCAATCCTCCTTCAGTGGGTGTCAGACGTCACTACTACCCTTCTCCCAACTGAGAACCACAATGATTCTGGGCGCTCTCAGGTTTCTGTTGTAAGATTAGCTCTCCAGAGTTGAAGCCCTTTGGGATAAATTCCCAAACTAAACATGTTGTGCAAACAAGGTCTTAGATTATCAGTCTGTCAATGAGGCTATTGTATTGAGGGATCACAACTCGAAGGTATTTTGTGGCATTATCCTGCTGTCGTGTAGCTACATACGTCGCTGGTGCTGCCTCGTTTGACACTTTACCTCTAAGCAAGACTTCCTCTTTCTTCCCTGCTTTCTCCAAACTACCAGCAGCACCCAAGACAGTAGACAACCTGCTTTGAAGACCAAGCGACCAGGCAGTGCTGGAGAACGGGCCTCCATGAGTAGGGCTGTTTGATTTAACGCCCCACCCTCAGCCTTGCCCCCACCGTGGGGAAGCTGGTGGCTCCCACACTGAGCCTTCTCATGGTGGCTAGATTGGAAATCCATTGGATGAGATGGAGAGTAGACGACAAGATGGTGCCAAAAGCACGATGGAGCAGAAGTCCTTTCTCCCGCCGTGCCCGCCATTTAAGCCTCTTCACCAAGCGATGCCCAGCAGCTCCCTGTTACACAAGGAGCGTTGTCCCGGAGCCGGCATCATGGGCTGCACCGCTTCCTTCTGTGTTAGAAAGTACTCATTGCATTCCCCCCCTCCATTATCCCCATTCCCCCTCCATTATCCCCATTCCCCCCCTCCATAATCCCCATTCCCCCCCTGCATTATCCCCATTCCCCCCTCCATTATCCCCATTCCCCCCCTCCATTATCCCCATTCCCCCCTCCATTATCCCCATTCCCCCCCTCCATAATCCCCATTCCCCCCCTGCATTATCCCCATTCCCCCCTCCATTATCCCCATTCCCCCCCTGCATTATCCCCATTCCCCCCTCCATTATCCCCATTCCCCCCTCCATGATCCCCATTCCTCCCCCCCATAATCCCCATTCCCCCCCTGCATTATCCCCATTCCCCCCTGCATTATCCCCATTCCCCCCTCCATTATCCCCATTCCCCCCCTCCATTATCCCCATTCCCCCCCTGCATGATCCCCATTCCCCCCTCCATTATCCCCATTCCCCCCCTCCATAATCCCCATTCCCCCCCTGCATTATCCCCATTCCCCCCTGCATTATCCCCATTCCCCCCTCCATTATCCCCATTCCCCCCCTCCATTATCCCCATTCCTCCCCTGCATTATCCCCATTCCCCCCTCCATTACCCCATTACCCCCTCCATGATCCCCATTCCTCCCCCCCATAATCCCCATTCCCCCCTGCATTATCCCCATTCCCACCCCTGCATTATCCCCATTCCCCCCTGCATTATCCCCATTCCCCCCCTCCATTATCCCCATTCCCCCCTGCATTATCCCCATTCCCCCCTGCATTATCCCCATTCCCCCCCTGCATTATCCCCATTCCCCCCCTGCATTATCCCCATTCCCCCCCTGCATTATCCCCATTCCTCTTCCCCATTATCCCCATTCCCCCCCTCCATAATCCCCATTCCCCCCCTGCATTATCCCCATTCCCCCCCTGCATTATCCCCATTCCTCTTCCCCATTATCCCCATTCCCCCCTCCATTATCCCCATTCCCCCCTCCATAATCCCCATTCCCCCCTGCATTATCCCCATTCCCCCCTCCATTATCCCCATTCCCCCCCTCCATTATCCCCATTCCCCCCCTGCATTATCCCCATTCCTCTTCCCCATTATCCCCATTCCCCCCTCCATTATCCCCATTCCCCCCTCCATAATCCCCATTCCCCCCTGCATTATCCCCATTCCCCCCTCCATAATCCCATTCCCCCCTCCATTATCCCCATTCCCCCCCTGCATTATCCCCATTCCCCCCCTGCATTATCCCCATTCCCCCCTCCATTATCCCCATTCCCCCCTGCATTATCCCCATTCCCCCCCTCCATAATCCCCATTCCCCCCCTGCATTATCCCCATTCCCCCCCTCCATAATCCCCATTCCCCCCCTGCATTATCCCCATTCCCCCCCTCCATAATCCCCATTCCCCCCCTGCATTATCCCCATTCCCCCCTCCATTATCCCATTCCCCCCCTGCATTATCCCCATTCCTCTTCCCCATTATCCCCATTCCCCCCTGCATTATCCCCATTCCCCCCTCCATTATCCCCATTCCCCCCTGCATTATCCCCATTCCCCCCTGCATTATCCCCATTCCCCCCTCCATAATCCCCATTCCCCCCTGCATTATCCCCATTCCCCCCTGCATTATCCCCATTCCCCCCTCCATAATCCCCATTCCCACCCCTGCATTATCCCCATTCCTCCCCTGCATTATCCCCATTCCCCCCCTGGATTCATAGAATCATAGAATGGTTATAGCACGGAAGAAGGCCATTCGGCCCGTCGAGCCCGTGCCGGCTCTCTGCAAGAGCACTTCAGCTAGTCCCACTCCCCCGCCCTTTCCCCAAAGCCCAGCAATTTTTTTTCCTTCAGGTTCTTATCCAATTCCATTTTGAAAGCCACAATTGAATCTGCCTCCACCTCCCTTTCAGGCAGTGCATTCCAGATCCTAACCACTCGCTGCGTAAAATAATTTTTCCAAATGTCGCCTTAGGTTCTTTTGCCAATCACCTTAAATCTGTTTCCTCTGCTTCTCAATCCTTCTGCCAATGGGAACAGTTTCTCTCTATCTACTCTGTCCAGACCCCTCATGATTTTGAACACCTCTATCAAATCTCATCTCAACATTCTCTGATCCAAGGAGAACAACCCCAGCTTCTCCAGTCTATCAATGTAACTGAAGTCTCTCATTCCTGGAATCATTCTCGTAAATCTTTTCTGCACCCTCTCTAAGGCCTTCACATCCTTCCTAAAGTGCGGTGCCCAGAATTGGACACAATACTCCAGTTGAGGCCGAACCAGTGTTTTATAAAGGTTCATCATAACTTCCTTGCTTTTGTACTCTATGGGGTAGAAATTAGGTCGCGCCCCATTTGGGGCGCAAATATCGTCCGGACGCAAATATTAGCGCCTGGCGCTAATTATCGGCACTGATGGGAAACTTCACTTTTACCGCCCCGGGAGGTGAGTGGAGCGCTAAAGCAGGCACTGCACACCTCTCTTAAGGCGCAAAGGCCGAGCAGTGAGGCACTAACTCGGAGCGCTGGCGAAGCTCATGTAATGTCAGTCAGCAATGGAACACACACACAATGGCACGGGCCAGTTCTTAAAGGGGATGGTTAATCTTGCTTTCCATCCACATCCTGTTCATTGCTGCCTTGAATCTCGGCCTGGAGAGACTTGCACATCAAATGTGCTGGAAAGAACAATGGAGAGCACCAGGCAAAGAGCTCAGAGTGCAGCTCCCACGGTCTCTGATAAATCGATACAAGGAATGGCAAATCAAAATGAACCTGCAAAGTGCTGCTCAGTACCCAAAACTCCTTCACACAACGTTGAATCTCTCCAGAAGTCTCTCCCTCTCTCTCTCAGAATGCCTAGTTCAAAAATGCCACCAACAATAAAAGACAGGAAGAGGCCCCCTTTAAATAGCGCCCCCCCCAGCCCCACAGCGATTGATAGCGTTCCAGTCTTCTGGTCGTTGGAAGCGCCAGGCGGTAAGGCAGGGGGCGCCACTCAATTTCCGCTACGGGGCGCCCCAAGGGCGTTGCACCATGGAATGACGTCACAATCTGCGCGCGCAGTTGGTCGCAGCGGTAAGTTTTAGCGCCGCCGCACAATCTCAAGTTAAGTTCTCGAGCGGCGCAAACATCGCTGCGCCCGGGCGTTAGCGGCTTTGCGCCCCATTAGCGCCCTCTTAAGGCGCTAATGGGTGGCGCAACCAAGTGAATTTTTACCCCTATGCCTCTATTTATGAAGCCCAGGATCCCATATGCTTTTTTAACCGCTTTCTCAACCTGCCTCTCACCATCAACGATTTGTGCACATATACCCCCGGGTCTCTCTGTTCCTGCACCCCCTTTAGGATTGTACCCTTTAGTTTATATTGGCCCAAAAATTCGTGAGGAAGCCTTCGTGTGAGGGTAAGGCCTCCCCGCGATCTCTCACTCCGCGTTGGCTTTTTCAGTTCCAGCTCGCACGAACTTGATGTTCTGGACAGCTGCTGTGCTGGGCTTGCGTATCCCACCGGCGTAGTTAATTCGTGCGAGCTGTGGGATCACGTGACTCAGTTAGAGCCAATGGCAGCACACCATCTTCCATTCATAACTTTCACATAAGTGCTGTGAAAGTTATGAATACTATAGCCCCCCAAAAGAACCGCTAAACCTCAATTAAATTAAAAAAAAATCACATTAATAAAATAAGTATAGTTAAATAAATTAACCATTTTAAATAAAAAATTAAATTTTTGAAAAAATTTAAAATCTTTTAAAAAGTTATAAAAATAAACTTACCTGTCTTTAAAGTCTCTAAAAAAGATATACCTGTTAAAAAAATTCAAAATAATACTTAATTCACTACTTACCTTGTTAAAAGTGGGTCTTACTCCTCCTTTTTATATGTGTAGAATCTTCCGTACTTACCTGCGCGTTGAAACCACTAAGTGCACAGCGTGCGCGCAGCCTGTAGCGCGCACGCGGTTCACCTAGGACCCACCCCCTTTTCCATTCACCAAGTGCCGGTTTTCAGCGCATGCGCAGTGCATGCAGAAAACCGGCAATTGGAGACAGAATACGCGAGAGTACGCAGTGCGTACTCTCGCGTAGCGGCACTAATTTTTGGGCCATTGCCTCTTCTCGTTCTTCCTGCCAAAATGTATCACTTCTCACTTTTCTGCGTTAAATTTCATCTGCCACATGTCCGCCCATTTCGCCAGCCTGTCTATGTCTTCCTGAAGTCTATCCCTATCCTCCTCACTGTTCACTATACTTCCAAGCTTTGTGTCATCTGCAAATTTTGAAATTGTGCCCTTTACTCCCAAGTCCAAGGCCGGAATCTTGCCGGCACTCAGAGGGCGGGATGAGTGGTGGGTCAGCAAAGGTGCACACAAATCTGTCCAAGAACGCAAAGTATTGAAAATAAAGATTTCAATGTTTGACAGCACATTAACAGAAACTTTACATGAACATTGGTTAAAACACCCAAGTGTCAGCCCTTATGTGTTGTTAGTTGGTATACTTGCCGTAGGATGAGGGTGAGGGTGAGGGGTGGCTAGTGAGATGGGGAAGTGACAATATAGATAGAGAGGGATGGGTGGAGGTGCAAGGTAAGTTGGTGTGAGTAAGGATGTGCAGGAGTAGGGTAGGGAAGGCAGAGTGATGGGGATGTGATGAGAGGCAGTGCAGGATGAGGCTGAGTGTGGCTTTGCAGTAACGCTTCGTGATCTACTGAGATCATTGAAAGGTTTGCGGCACTGCACCCAGGTCCTCCTGACCACATCCCTGCTTGTGTCCTCCTGTGCAATGTGCAACCAGGCTGCGTTGGTCTCCTGGGGAGGTCTCTTCCGCCCTTGGGAAGGGAAGAGGACCTCCCTGCGTGCTGTGACTCCCCCCATAAGCATATGGAGGGAGTCATGGGAGAGCCTGGGTGCAGCCCTGCACCTCTGTGCGGTGCTTGTCAGTGTTTGCAGCACCTCAATGCTGTGGAACGCTGACAGCACAAATGTCAAAGTAAATTTGCGCATGGTCCCTTTAAGGAAATCGACTGGTGATGCGTCATCAAATGATGTCATCAGACCCGCTTCCTTCAATTGGCCAGGAAACTCGCTGGGCGGGCTTAACAAGCCCAATCAGGGGAAAGTCATGTCGGAGGCCGGGCTGGAGACAACAGCAAGGCCGCGACCCACCACTGACATCACCCGCCACGGACCCGCTGAGGTAGGGAAAATCACTGCCCAAGTCATTAATACGTATCAAGAAATGCAGTGGACCCAGTACCGTCCCCTGGGGATCACCACTGTATACCTTCCTCCAGTCCGAAAAACAACCTTCACCACTACTCTCTGTTTCCTGTCACTTAGCCAATTTCGTATCCATGCTGCCACTGTCCCTTTTATTCCATGGGCTTCAACTTTGTTGGCAAGCCTATTATGTGGCACTTGGTCGAACGCCTTTTGGAAATCCATGTACACCACGTCAACCGCATTGTCCTCATTAACCCTCTCTGTAACCTCATCAAAAAACTCAATCAAGTCAGTTAAACACGGTTTGCCTTTAACAAATCCATGCTGGTTTTCTTTAATTAATCCACACTTGTCCAAGTGGCTGTTAACTTTGTCCCTGATTATTATTTCTAAAAGCTTCCCCACTGCCGAGGTTAAACTGACTGGCCTGCAGTTGCTGGGTTTATCCTTACACCCTTTCTCACCCCTGCATTCTTTCCTCCATTCATACTCTCCCCATGAAATTTACCACATTGTGTTTGCCCTCGTGCAGTCTCTCATCTTCTGACTTGTACGTGAGTCCAGAGATTAATGCAGTAGGCAGCACCAGGAGAGACATCGGGAGAGACATCGGGAGAGACACCGGGAGAGACACCGGGAGAGACATCGGGAGAGACACCGGGGGAGTCACCGGGTGGGACACTGGAGAGACATCGGGAGAGACATCGGAAGAGACACCGGGAGAGACATTGGGAGAGACACCGGGAGAGACATTGGGAGAGACACCAGAGAGACACCGGGAGAGACACCGGAAAGACATCAGGAGAGACATCGGGAGAGACACCGGGAGAGACATCGGGAGAGACATTGGGAGTGACATCGGGAGAGACACCAGGAGAGGCACCGGGAGAGACACCGGGAGAGACGCCGGAGAAACACCGGGAGAGACATCGGGAGAGACACCGGAGAGACACTGTAGAGACACCGGGAGAGACATCGGGAGAGACACCGGAGAAACACCGGGAGAGACATCGGGAGAGACACCAGGAGAGACATCGGGAGAGACACCGGGATAGACACCGGAGAGACACCGGGAGAGACACCAGGAGAGACATCGGAAGAGACGACGGGAGAGACACCGGGAGAGACATCGGGAGAGACACCGAGAGAGACACTGGAGAGACACCGGGAGAGACACCGGGAGAGACACCGGAGAGACACCGGGAGAGACATCGGAAGAGACGACGGGAGAGACACCGGGAGAGACATCGGGAGAGACACCGAGAGAGACACTGGAGAGACACCGGGAGAGACACCGGGAGAGACACCGGAGAGACACCGGGAGAGACACCGGAGAGACAACGGGAGAGACACCGGGAAAGACATCGGGAGAGAAATCGGAAGAGACATCGGGAGAGATATCGGGAGAGACAATGGGAGAGACACCAGGAAAGACACCGGAGAGACATCGGGAGAGACACCGGGAGAGACACCGGGAGAGACACCGGGAGAGACATCGGGAGAGACACCGGGAGAGAAACCGGAGAGACATCAGGAGAGACATCGGGAGAAACATCGGGAGAGACAACAGGAGAGACACCGGGAAAGACACCGGGAAAGTCACCGGAGAGACATCGGGAGAGACACCGGGAGAGACATCGGGAGAGACACTGGGAGAGACACCGGGAGAGACACCGGGAGAGACATCAGGAGAGACGCCGGAGAAACACCGGGAGAGACATCGGGAGAGACACCGGAGAGACACCGGAGAGACACCAGAGAGACATCGGGATAGACACCGGGAGAGACATCGGGAGAGACATCGGGAGAGACACCGGGAGAGACATCAGGAGAGACACCGGAGAGACATCGGGAGAGACAACGGGAGAGACACCGGGAGAGACACCGGAGAGACATCGGGAGAGACACCGGGAGAGACATCGGGAGAGACACCGGGAGAGACACCGGGAGAGACATCGGGAGAGACACCCGAGAGACATCAGGAGAGACATCGGGAGAGACACCGGAGAGACATCGGGTGAGACACCAGGAGAGACATCGGGAGAGACACCGGGATAGACACTGGAGAGACACCGGGAGAGACATCGGAAGAGACAACGGGAGAGACATTGGGAGAGACACCGGGAGAGACATTGGGTGAGACACCAGAGAGACACCGGGAGAGACACCGGAAAGACATCAGGAGAGACATCGGGAGAGACACCGGGAGAGACACCGGAGAGACATCGGGAGAGACACCGGGAGAGACATCGGGAGAGACACCGGGAGAGACATCGGGAGAGACATCAGGAGAGACACCGGGAGAGACACCGGGAGAGACATCGGGGAGACACCGGAGAGACATCGGGAGAGACATCGGGAGAGACACCGGGAGAGACATCGGGAGAGACATCGGGAGAGACATCGGGAGAGACACCGGGAGAGACATCGGGAGAGACACCGGGAGAGACACCAGAGAGACATTGGGAGAGCCACCGGAGAGACACCGGGAGAGACACCGGGAGGGACATCGGGAGAGACACCGGGAGAGACACCAGAGAGACATTGGGAGAGACATTGGGAGAGCCACCGGAGAGACACCGGGAGAGACACCAGGAGAGACATCGGGAGGGACACCGGGAGGGACAACGGGAGAGACACTGGGAGAGACACCAGAGAGACATTGGGAGAGACATCGGGAGAGACACCGGAGAGACACCGGAGAGACACCAGAGAGACATCGGGATAGACACCGGGAGAGACATCGGGAGAGACATCGGGAGAGACACCGGGAGAGACATCAGGAGAGACACCGGAGAGACATCGGGAGAGACAACGGGAGAGACACCGGGAGAGACACCGGAGAGACATCGGGAGAGACACCGGGAGAGACATCGGGAGAGACACCGGGAGAGACACCGGGAGAGACATCGGGAGAGACACCCGAGAGACATCAGGAGAGACATCGGGAGAGACACCGGAGAGACATCGGGTGAGACACCAGGAGAGACATCGGGAGAGACACCGGGATAGACACTGGAGAGACACCGGGAGAGACATCGGAAGAGACAACGGGAGAGACATTGGGAGAGACACCGGGAGAGACATTGGGTGAGACACCAGAGAGACACCGGGAGAGACACCGGAAAGACATCAGGAGAGACATCGGGAGAGACACCGGGAGAGACACCGGAGAGACATCGGGAGAGACACCGGGAGAGACATCGGGAGAGACACCGGGAGAGACATCGGGAGAGACATCAGGAGAGACACCGGGAGAGACACCGGGAGAGACATCGGGGAGACACCGGAGAGACATCGGGAGAGACATCGGGAGAGACACCGGGAGAGACATCGGGAGAGACATCGGGAGAGACATCGGGAGAGACACCGGGAGAGACATCGGGAGAGACACCGGGAGAGACACCGGGAGAGACACCGGGAGGGACATCGGGAGAGACACCGGGAGAGACACCAGAGAGACATTGGGAGAGACATTGGGAGAGCCACCGGAGAGACACCGGGAGAGACACCAGGAGAGACATCGGGAGGGACACCGGGAGGGACAACGGGAGAGACACCGAGGGAGACACCAGAGAGACATTGGGAGAGACACCGGGAGAGACACCGGAGAGACATCGGGAGGGACACCGAGAGGGACAACGGGAGAGACACCGGGAGGGACATCAGGAGAGATACCGAGGGAGACACCAGGAAAGACACCGGAGAGACATCGGGAGAGACACCGGGAGAGACATCGGGAGAGACAACGGAGAAACACCGGGAGAGACATCGGGAGAGACACCAGGAGAGACACCGGGAGAGACATCGGGGAGACACCGGAGAGACATCGGGAGAGACATCGGGAGAGACACCGGGAGAGACATCGGGAGAGACATTGGGAGAGACATCGGGAGAGACACCGGGAGAGACATCGGGAGAGACACCGGGAGACACACCAGAGAGACATTGGGAGAGCCACCGGAGAGACACCGGGAGAGACACCGGGAGGGACATCGGGAGAGACACCGGGAGAGACACCAGAGAGACATTGGGAGAGACATTGGGAGAGACACCGGGAGAGACACCGAGAGAGACACCGGGAGAGACATCGGGGAGACACCGGAGAGACATCGGGAGAGACATCGGGAGAGACACCGGGAGAGACATCGGGAGAGACATTGGGAGAGCCACCGGAGAGACACCGGGAGAGACACCGGGAGAGACATCGGGAGGGACACCGGGAGGGACAACAGGAGAGACACCAAGGGAGACACCAGAGAGACATTGGGAGAGATATCGGGAGAGACACCGGAGAGACATCGGGAGGGACACCGAGAGGGACAACGGGAGAGACATCGGGAGAGACATCGGGAGAGACATCGGGAGAGACAACGGAGAGACATCGGGAGAGACACTGGGAGAAACACCGGGAGAGACAGCGGGAGAGACATCGGGAGAGACACCGGGAGAGACATCGGGAGAGACTTTGGGAGAGACATCGGAGAGACACCGGGAGAGACACCGGGAGAGACACCGGGAAAGACACCGGGAGAGACATCGGGAGAGACACCGGGAGAGACATCGGAAGAGACTTCGGGAGAGACATCGGAGAGACACTGGGAGAGACATCGGGAGAGACAACGGGAGAGACACCGGGGGAGACACCAGGAGGGACACCGGGAGAGACACCGGGAGAGACACCGGGAGGGACACCGAGAGGGACAACGGGAGAGACACCGGGAGGGACATCAGGAGAGATACCGAGGGAGACACCAGGAAAGACACCGGGAGAGACACCGGGAGAGACATCGGGAGAGACACTGGGAGAGACACCGGGAGAGACAGCGGGAGAGACATCGGGAGAGACACCTGGAGAGACATCGGGAGAGACATCGGGAGAGACAACGGGAGAGACACCGGGGGAGACACCAGGAGAGACAACGGGAGAGACATCGGGAGAGACACCGGGAGAGACATCGGGAGAGACACCGGGAGAGACACCAGAGAGACATTGGGAGAGACACCGGGAGAGACACCGAGAGAGACACCGGGAGAGACATCGGGAGAGACATCGGGAGAGACACCGGGAGAGACATCGGGAGAGACATCGGGAGAGACACCGGGAGAGACATCGGGAGAGACACCGGGAGAGACAACGGGAGAGACATCGGGGGAGACACCGGGAGAGACACCGAGAGAGACACCGGGAGAGACATCGGGAGGGACACCGGGAGAGACACCGGGAGAGACATCGGGAGGGACACCGGGAGAGACATCGGGAGAGACACCGGCGAGACATCGGGAGAGACATCGGGAGAGACAACGGGAGAGACACCGGGAGAGACATCGGGAGAGACACCGGGAGAGACAACGGGAGAGACACCGGGGGAGACACCGGGAGGGACACCGGGGGAGACACCGGGAGGGACACCGGGAGAGACCTCGGGAGAGACACCAGAGAGACATCGGGAGAGACACCGGGAGAGAGACCGGAGAGACACCAGGAGAGACATCGGGAGAGACACCGGGAGAGACATCGGGATATACATCGGGAGAGACTCCGGAGAGACATTGGGAGAGACAACAGGAGAGACACCGGGAGAGTCATCGGGAGAGACACCGGGAGAGACATCGGGAGAGACATCGGGAGAGACACTGGGAGAGACACCGGAGAGACACTGGGAGAGACACCGGGAGAGACATCGTGAGAGACACCGGGAAAAACACCGGGAGAGACACCGGGAGAGACATCGGGAGGGACATCGGGGGAGACACCGGGAGAGACACCGGGAGAGACACCGGGAGAGACACCGGGAGAGACACTGTAGAGACATCGGGAGAGACACCGGAGAGACACCGGGAGAGACATCGGGAGAGACACCGGGAGAGACACCGGGAGAGACACCGGAGAGACATCGGGAGAGACACCGGGAGAGACACCGGAGAGACATTGGGAGAGACACCGAGGGAGACACCAGGAAAGACACCGGAGAGACATCGGGAGAGACACCGGAGAGACATTGGGAGAGACTCCGGGAGAGACATCGGGAGAGACAACGGAGGGACATCGGGAGAGACACTGGGAGAGACACCGGGAGAGACAGCGGGAGAGACATTGGGAGAGACATCGGGAGAGACATTGGGAGAGACACCGGGAGAGACACCGGGAGAGACACCGGAGAGACACCGGGAGAGACACCGGGAGAGACACCGGAGAGACATTGGGAGAGACTCCGGGAGAGACACCGGGAGAGACACCGGGAGAGACACCGGCGAGACATCGGGAGAGACATCGGGAGAGACAACGGGAGAGACATCGGGAGAGACACCGGGAGAGACAACGGGAGAGACACCGGGGGAGACACCGGGAGGGACACCGGGAGAGACCTCGGGAGAGACACCAGAGAGACATCGGGAGAGACACCGGGAGAGACACCGGAGAGACACCAGGAGAGACATCGGGAGAGACACCGGGAGAGACATCGGGATATACATCGGGAGAGACTCCGGAGAGACATTGGGAGAGACAACAGGAGAGACACTGGGAGAGTCATCGGGAGAGACACCGGGAGAGACATCGGAGAGACATCGGGAGAGACATCGGGAGAGACACTGGGAGAGACACCGGAGAGACACCGGGAGAGACACCGGGAGAGACATCGTGAGAGACACCGGGAAAAACACCGGGAGAGACATCGGGAGGGACATCGGGGGAGACACCGGGAGAGACACCGGGAGAGACACCGGGAGAGACACTGTAGAGACATCGGGAGAGACACCGGAGAGACACCGGGAGAGACATCGGGAGAGACACCGGGAGAGACACCGGGAGAGACACCGGAGAGACATCGGGAGAGACACCGGGAGAGACACCGGAGAGACATTGGGAGAGACACCGAAGGAGACACCAGGAAAGACACCGGAGAGACATCGGGAGAGACACCGGAGAGACATTGGGAGAGACACCGGGAGAGACATCGGGAGAGACAACGGAGGGACATCGGGAGAGACACTGGGAGAGACACCGGGAGAGACAGCGGGAGAGACATCGGGAGAGACATCGGGAGAGACATTGGGAGAGACACCGGGAGAGACACCGGGAGAGACACCGGAGAGACACCGGGAGAGACACCGGGAGAGACACCGGGAGAGACACCGGAGAGACACCGGAGAGACATTGGGAGAGACACCGGGAGAGACATCGGGAGAGACAACGGAGGGACATCGGGAGAGACACTGGGAGAGACACCGGGAGAGACAGCGGGAGAGACATCGGGAGAGACATCGGGAGAGACATTGGGAGAGACACCGGGAGAGACACCGGGAGAGACACCGGAGAGACACCGGGAGAGACACCGGGAGAGACACCGGGAGAGACACCGGAGAGACATTGGGAGAGACACCGGGAGAGACACCGGGAGAGACACCGGGAGAGACACCGGGAAAGTCACCAGAGCGACATCGGGAGAGACACCGGGAGAGACACCGGGAGAGACACCAGACAGACACTGGAGAGACATCAGGAGAGACATCGGGAGAGACATCGGGAGAGACATCGGGGGAGACACCGGGAGAGACATCAGGAGATACACCGGGAGAGACATCGGGAGAGACACCGGGAGAGACATCGGGAGAGACACCGGGAGAGACAACGGAGGGACATCGGGAGAGACACTGGGAGAGACACCGGGAGAGACAGCGGGAGAGACATCGGGAGAGACATCGGGAGAGACAGTGGGAGAGACACCGGGAGAGACACCAGAGAGACATCGGGAGCGACATCGGGAGAGACATCAGAAAGACACCGGGAGAGACATCGGGAGAGACATCGGGAGAGACACCGGGAGAGACACCGGGAGAGACACCGGAGAGACACTGGGAGAGACACCGGGAGAGACACCGGGAGAGACACCGGGAAAGACACCGGGAGAGACACCGGGAGAGACACCGGAGAGACATTGGGAGAGACACCGGGAGAGACACCGGGAGAGACACCGGGAGAGACACCGGGAAAGACACCGGAGCGACATCGGGAGAGACATCAGAAAGACACCGGGAGAGACATCGGGAGAGACATCGGGAGAGACACCGGGAGAGACACCGGGAGAGACACCGGGAGAGACACCGGAGAGACATTGGGAGAGACACCGGGAGAGACACCGAGAGAGACACCGGGAGAGACACCGGGAGAGACACCGGAGAGACACCGGGAGAGACACCGGGAGAGACACCGGGAGAGACACCGGAGAGACATTGGGAGAGACACCGGGAGAGACACCGGGAGAGACACCGGGAGAGACACCGGGAAAGACACCGGAGCGACATCGGGAGAGACACCGGGAGAGACACCGGGAGAGACACCAGACAGACACCGGAGAGACATCAGGAGAGACATCGGGAGAGACATCGGGAGAGACATCGGGGGAGACACCGGGAGAGACACCGGGAGAGACACCGGGAGAGACATCGGGAGAGACATCGGGAGAGACACCGGGAGAGACACTGTAGAGACATCGGGAGAGACACCGGAGAGACACCGGGAGAGACATCGGGAGAGACACCGGGAGAGACACCGGGAGAGACACCGGAGAGACATTGGGAGAGACACCGAGGGAGACACCAGGAAAGACACCGGAGAGACATCGGGAGAGACACCGGAGAGACATTGGGAGAGACACCGGGAGAGACACCGGAGAGACATTGGGAGAGACATCGGGAAAGACACCCGAGGGAAACAGTAACTCAAGAAATTTGAAGTTAGTAATCACAACAAAAGACTGACATTAGACTGGTGCCGGGCTCAGCCTCACTGTGACCGAGGTATGACTCACAAAGACATATGGGGAAATATTGGGTTGCTTTCCGCCTCCCGTCATGGCCGTGCGCAGCGCCCCGCTCGCACCCCGGCAGCAAACTTCGGTTGCGCCCCCTGACCTACCGCCGGACGATATGTCTGACAGGGTCGGGGAGGTGTTTCAGCGGCCGCGGCGGCGCAAATTAAAGGGCAGGTGCCGGGCGGCCAATATTTTTTGGGTTGCCTGCCAGCACCTGCCCCCTCTCGCCTCCTCCTGCGGGGTGCAGGCCGCAATCGGTCAGCCCGGCGCTCCTCTTGAGTGCCGGGCTGATTTCCCGGCACCCTGCTCCCCGGTGGTCCAGCAGGGCCCCTCCCCTTTAATCAGGGTAGGGAGGCCTGTAATACCGCCACGCTATGTGCCGACGCACGTGGCGCTGTTGCACGTAGCGCCACGATATTGAATGGCAGCGCCCCAGGAAGGAGGGGGAGCGTTTCCAGTCGCGTCTCGCCTCCTGCTTGGGGGGGGCTACCACTCAATTTACATCGCAGGGGCGCTAACTTTTTCGGGGCGCTAAAAGCAGCGCCCTGGCGAGGTAAGCCCCTCAAACGGGGCGTGAGGCAATTTTACCCCCTACGTTTCATCGGCTAAAAGCTCAGCGTTTAAAGCCGTGTCTGAGCCACATTCCCCGGCCCCTCTCCAGACTTCCTGCAGCCCAGTCCAGCAAAATCCCTCTCACTGCGTGGCACCGCAGCCATCAAACCTCGCTATTCCTCACTGGAACCAACAAGGTTCGAGTCGCTTTTCTCAGTCGCGTTTTTCAATGGAAATGTTTTTCAATCCAATTAGTCCCAATCACCCACCCCTCACCCCCCGGCTCTTTCCCAATATATTTTCCTTTTCAAGTATTTATCCAATTCTCTTTTGAAAGGTACTATTGAATCTGCTTCCAGCTCTATCAAATCACCCCTTCACCTTCTCTGCTCTAAGGAGAACAATCTTAAGCCTCTGTCCTCTGGTTACCGACACTCTTTTTACCAACAAGTTATTTGTGACGCGCAGATCTCCATCCTTTTTTTAAAATTCGCTTATGGGATGTGGGCGTCGCTGGCAAGGCCAGCATTTATTGCCCATCCCTAGTTGCCCTCGAGAAGGTGGTGGTGAGCCGCCTTCTTGAACCGCTGCAGTCCGTGTGGTGAAGGTGCTCCCACAGTGCTGTTAGGGAGGGAGTTCCAGGATTTTGACCCAGTGACAATGAAGGATCGGCGATATATTTCCAAGTCAGGATAGTGTGTGACTTGGAGGGGGTGGTGTTCCCATGCGCCTGCTGCCCTTGTCCTTCTAGTTGGAAGAGATCGTGGGTTTGGGAGGTGCTGTCGAAGAAGCCTTGGTGAGTTGCTGCAGTGCATCTTGTAGATGGTACACACTGCAGCCACGGTACGCTGGTGGTGGAGGGAGTGAATGTTTAAGGTGGTGGATGGGGTGCCAATCAAGCGGGCTGCTTTGTCCTGGATGGTGTCGAGCTTCTTGAGTGTTGTTGCAGCTGCACTCATCCAGGCAAGTGGAGAGTATTCCATCACATCCGATAAAAAACAGATTGCACGTGGAATTCAGGACTTCTAAATTCCAACGTCCTCCATTTCTCCTCGAGGTGCTCCCTTCTGATCGGGAGCAGGTATGCTGGGAGGGTTCGGGAATGTCCCCCCCACTCACCCCCTATTTGAGAAGGCCTCCTCACTACTTTAACTGACTGACTCTTGGAAGATCAGTTAATGAAGTGGAAAAATAAACTCTGGCAGAAATGGATTTTCTCTCGAATTACGATGTACTTATTGGCTGCGAATCAATTGGGTATGTCAAAAGCTTTCAATTAACTATTTAATTCAGTCGTCGGTACCCATGGTACCATCAGAGAGATATCCTGCAGACAGTCCGGGTTGCTAAGGTCATCACACAGATGAATGGAAGCAGTTCAGGTCTTCTGAGTAGAGGCCTCGACTTACATTACAGTCTGATAGTGGAAGGAGCATTTGATTTTTTTTGAAAAGATTTTTATCCACCCCCGCCCCCCACCCTCCCCCCCCCCCGCCCCCCCCATGCACCACTAATAGCTAAATTGCTAACTCCAGGTACCAGCCGTGGCTCAGTGGGTAGCACTCTCCTCTCTAGGTCATAAGGTTGTGGGTTCATAGTCCTACTCCAGAGACTTCAGCACAGAATACAGGCTGACGCTCCCAGTGCAGTACCTTGAAAATTGGCTGTCTTTCGGATGAGACGTTAAACCGAGGTCCCGTCTGCTCTCTCAGGTGGACGTAAAGGATCCCATGGCACTAGTTCGAAGAAGAGCACAGCAGTCACCCCGGTGTCCTGGCAAATATTTATCCCTCAACCAACATCACTAAAAGACAGATGATCTGGTCATTATCACAGTGCTGTTTGTGGGAGCTTGCTGTGCGCCAATTGGCTGCCGCGTTTCCCAACATTACAAGAGTGCCAACAGGATGAAAACACTTCGAGTCAGACCCAAGGGCGTTGCGATTGTTCGGTTCCCCAAACAGGGAAGTGGATCCCGGTCCTTGCCAGCAACATTCTCCGTCCAATTCCCAATTCTTTCTCCTTTTCGTTACCGTGGTAATTGTTTTCTCTTACACAGAGGTAGAATGCGCTCTGATAAAAGCCCCAACTCATTTAAAAAAACCACAGGCCCGGATTTTGCGATAGAAATAGCAGTGAGGCAATCGGCGCTCGCTGTTATTATGGAGCAAATCGGACTGCAACGTCCGGCGTCCACACATGCGCAGTTAAATGGAAAAATCCAGAAGTTGCTGTCCGAGTTGCCCTGCTACTCTACAAGCTTTCCTACGCCGCTACCTCGCCATACGATTCGTCATTGAAACATGTGAAGGGCGTGAAGCTGCGGTTCTTACCCACTAGTTACTCACTAAACACGGCAGAAAAAATTAGGGCTGGTGCATTCAGGTGTAAGTGAATTTTTAACGGCGTGATAAGTCTTAATTACTGCCAAACAACCTCTCTGGCCCAGAAAATTTACCTTTACAAGCTTGGAGTCTCATTCCCTCAGAATTTAATTATTGTTGGAGATTTTAAAAGTTAAACTTAATTTTTCTTTCTGTCTCTTTTATCTCTCTCTCTCTTGATCCCATCTTTCTTTCCCTCTCTTTATTTCACTTTCCGTGCCTGATTTTACATTGAATTAAATACTCTAATTTACACTACCTGGTTTAGACTCTGCGTGTCTCAGTGAGGATTCTTCAGTCTGATTGGTTGACAAGCCACGCCTTTGCTTGCGCTGCTCACAACGCCACACATCCCCTGAAAGGGACCTCGAACAACCGTAAGTTGCTGCCCAAAAGCCCATGAATAGTCTGTGGGCAGCTGAAACCGCGGTGAAGGGTGAGCGCCGTTCCATCGCCGCTGACCGCAAAATCCTGGCCAATGGCTTTTCCTTCAATCTGTGTTCTGGCTCAGACCATAATCTTCCACCAGATTGAGGAAAAATGCTCCTAAATTAATACTGACAAGCGTGACACTGTGAAAATGAGCCTGACTTAGTTATGTTTGGCTTCAGGATATTTGACAAGATCCTGATCAGTGCATGCAAAAAACAAAGTCTGTCTGCAGAATTCGGGTAATAGCGTTAATATCCAGTCTGCAATGGCTGCAGGATATACGTGTTACACTGACTTCCTAGGAAGAGTACCTCCAAGTAGAATGAGGATATCCAATCTTACAGCGACCCCTGCATTGGGCTGGGAGGCAGGTCTCTTAAAGGAGGAGGTCCTGCTTGCTCCTGATTCAGACAGTTGTGTTGGAGATGCTCGTAGAGTCTTAAAGGGCCTGAACCATCGGCTCCCAGATAGCGTGATTTCCCTCAATCAGGTACAGCACGGGTTAGATACAGAGTAAAGCTCCCTCTACACTGACCCCATCAAACACTCCCAGGGCAGGTACAGCACGGGTTAGATACAGAGTAAAGCTCCCGCTACACTGTCTCATTAAACACTCCCAGGGCAGGTACAGCACGGGGTTAGATACAGAGTAAAGCTCCCTCTACACTGACCCCATCAAACACTCCCAGGGCAGATACAGCACGGGTTAGATACAGAGTAAAGCTCCCGCTACACTGTCTCATTAAACACTCCCAGGGCAGGTACAGCACGGGTTAGATACAGAGTAAAGCTCCCTCTACACTATCCCATCAAACACTCCCAGGGCAGGTACAGCACGGGTTAGATACAGAGTAAAGCTCCCTCTACACTGTCCCATCAAACACTCCCAGGGCAGGTACAGCACGGGTTAGATACAGAGTGAAGCTCCCTCTACACTGTCCCCATCAAACACTCCCAGGGCAGGTACAGCACGGGTTAGATACAGAGTGAAGCTCCCTCTACACTGTCCCCATCAAACACTCCCAGGGCAGGTACAGCACGGGTTAGATACAGAGTAAAGCTCCCTCTACACTGTCCCATCAAACACTCCCAGGGCAGATACAGCACAGGTTAGAGACAGAGTAAAGCTCCCTCTACACTGTCCCATCAAACACTCCCAGGGCAGATACAGCACAGGTTAGAGACAGAGTAAAGCTCCCTCTACACTGTCCCATCAAACACTCCCAGGGCAGATACAGCACGGGTTAGATACAGAGTAAAGCTCCCTCTACACTGTCCCATCAAACATTCCCAGGGCAGGTACAGCACGGGTTAGATACAGAGTAAAGCTCCCTCTACACTGTCCCATCAAACACTCCCAGGGCAGGTACAGCACGGGGTTAGATACAGAGTAAAGCTCCCTCTACACTGTCTCATTAAACACTCCCAGGGCAGATACAGCACGGGTTAGATACAGAGTAAAGCTCCCTCTACACTGTCCCATCAAACACTCCCAGGGCAGGTACAGCACGGGTTAGATACAGAGTAAAGCTCCCTCTACACTGTCCCATCAAACACTCCCAGGGCAGGTACAGCACGGGGTTAGATACAGAGTAAAGCTCCCTCTACACTGTCCCATCAAACACTCCCAGGGCAGGTACAGCACGGGTTAGATACAGAGTAAAGCTCCCTCTACACTGTCCGAAGAATGTACCTCAGCCCAACCTCAGAAGAGCGCCCCCTTAACATTTATATACCACTTATTATCTCGGTGAGTTCGTCAATATTTCTGCCAATTGAAGAGTAATTCGGGGCATTTTTTTGTTGTTGGTGCTTTTGGCTCGCTTGGTTGAGACTTCCCAAACTCATTATTAGGAACTTTACCGCCAACAGAGACAGGTGATGTTTTCCCATCAGTATGGGCTGGATTCAGCTCAGGACTGGCCTTCCTCATCCATGTCTATCTGATGAGGTCCTGGGAAGGAATGTGTTGGAGTTGGAGAAGGTGCAGCGGATCTAGACGTCCTACAGTGACTACACTTCCAAAGTGACTTGTTGGACTTGGAAGAACTTTGGGATGTCCTGAGGATGTGATAAGGCACCACATCAATGTAAGTTCTATCTTAATTGGATTTCAGCACAGTGAAAATACAGGGTGGGGGGAGTGAGAAATAGCTTATAAAAAATCATAGGCGAATCGTAAGGCAAACAGAAAAGCAATGTTTTGAGGAGTTATATCGACAGTTATATCGACATAGTAGAGAGAGAGACAAGGAAAGGCTGTAATAACCTCCTTCACTCCAACAACCCTCTGAGAACTCTACATTCTTTCAACTCTGGCCTCGTGTCCATCCACCACTTCCTTCGCTCCACCTTTGGCGGCCGTGCCTTCAGCTGCCAAGGCCCTAAACTCTGGAATTATCTCCCCAAATCTCTCCGCCTCTCTCTCTTTCTTTAGGATTCCGCTTAAAACCTCCCTCTTTGACCAAGTGTGTGCTCACCTGTCCTACTATCTCCTTCTTTGGCTCGGTGTCACATTTTGTTTGATAATCGCTCCAGCGACGCGCCTTGAGACGTTTTAATACGTTAAAGACACTATATAAATGCAAGTTGTTGTTTTTGACGGTGAGAGAGAGAGATGGGGTTTGGAGGTGAGAGAAAGACTGCCTGTCAGACAAGTCTTCCCTTGCATCTTGTCTAGCAGTGAGAGGTGCTGGATGAATCCGTCGTCTTACTTATAACCACCATTACCCAATAAATAGAGAAAGAGAGGCAGAGAGAGAGAGAGAGAGTGAGAGAGAAAAACTACCAACAATAGAAATCGTGGCGAACCTTTCTGAATTCACGTTCAATAGCTGGTTCTCAATAAACTGAGGCCTAGTATCTTTTGCTGTAGTTTTGCTGCCTGAATTTCTCTTGTGAGTATCCGAGGAACAGTGTGCCACCAAATGAACTCACACCATTTCCTCTCTCAATCCCAACTCTCCGGATACTGTAACCCGAGCACCAATCGGGATCCTTCAATCAAAGCTCACCTGCAAAAGGATGCGGGAAATCTGTCTCGATCCGCCTGCTTTTGGTCATTGCCGCCCTGAGACCTTTGATCCTGGAGATGCGATGATGTTGCGAGTTGTTGTTTTCTTTCTTTTCTTAACCGATTAAAAAAAAGGGCGCAGAAATTTAATTACGTTTGGAATGCTTTTTTTAATACAGAAAAAGGCAAGTTGAGAGAGCAGAGATGATGAAAGCACCTGTAATGTTGTCAGGGCCTACCCGCGTGCGCGCTCTTATCTATTCGGCAGCTGTCCATTGCCATTAGTGACAGGCCTCTCTTGGCTCGGAGGGCTGTGTTAGCGCTGACAACCTGTGAAAGGCTGATGAACACATCCCAGCAGGCCAGTCTGCAGGCTGCCACTTGATAAGGCCAAAGCCACGAGTAAATCACTCCCAATTAACAATCCCGCTCCTTCGTCAGCGCAAACACTAATTACTCTTTGTCAAACAGCTCTTATGCCGTGAGCAAGACACAACACAGGGAGAAAGAAAGAGAGAAAGAAGGAGAGTAAGAAAGAAAGAGAGAAAGAGAGAAGGAGAGAAGGAGAAAAAGAGAGAAGGCGAGAAAGAAAGAAAAAGGGAAAGAGAGAAAGAAAGAAAGAGAAAGAAGGAGAGAAAGAGAGAAGGCGAGAAGGAGAGAAAGAGAGAAGATGAGAAGGCGAGAAAGAATGAAAGAAAAAGAAAGAAAGAAAAAGAGAATGAACGAAAGAAAGAAAAAGAAAGAAGGAGAGAAAGAAAGAAAGAGAGAAAGAGAGAAGGCAAGAAGGTGAAAAAGAGAGAACGAAGGAAAGAGAGAAAGGGGGAAAAATTCAGTTGGTTGCGCCTCCCGTTAGCGCCTTAAGAGGGCGCTAATGGGGCGCAAAGCATCTAGCACCCGGGCGCGGCGAAGTTTGCGCCACTCGCGAAATTAACTAGACATTTTGCGGCGGCGCTAAACACTACCGCCACGATCTCCTGCGCCGGCAGATCGTGACGTCAGTCGAGTGCGCAACGCCCCGGTATCGCCCCGGAGCGGATATTGAGTGGCGCCCCCTGCCTTACCGCCTGACGCTAGCAACGACAGGTTGAGGGGAGCGTTTTGCAGTCATGAAGGGAAAGGGGGAGCGCTATTTAAAGGTGACCGCTTCCTGCCTTTTATTGTCGGTGCCATTTTTGAACTACGCATTCTGAGAGAGAGAGAGAGAGAGAGAGACTTCTGGAGAGATTCAACGTTGTGTGAAGGAGTTTTGGGTACTGAGCAGCACTTTGCAGGTTCATTTTGATTTGCCATTCCTTGTATCGATTTAGAAGAGACTGTGGGGGCTGCACTCTGAGCTCTTTGCCTGGTACTCTCCATTGTTCTTTCCAGCAGATTTGATGTACAGGTCTCTCCAGGCCGAGATTCAAGGCTGCAATGAGCAGGATGTGGATGGAAAGCAAGATTAACCATCCCCTTTAAGAACTGGCCCGTGCCATTGTGTGTGTGTTCCATTGCTGACTGACATTACATGAGCTTCGCCAGCGCTCTGAGGTAGCGCCTCGCTCCTCGACCTTTGCGCCTTAAGACAGGTGTGCAGCGCCTGATTTAGCGCTCCAATCACCTCCAGGGGCGATAAAAGTCAAGTTTGCAGTCGGTGGCGATAATTAGCGCCAGGCGCTAATCTTTGCGCCCGGCCGATAATTGCGCCCCAAATGGGGCGATACTGAATTTCTCCCCCAAAGAGAGAAAGAAAGAAAGAAAGACTTGCACATCTATAGCGCCTTTCACAACCTCAGGACGTCCCAAAGCGCTTTACAGCCAATGAAGCACCTTTTGAAGTGGAGTCACTGTTGTAATGTAGGAAACGCAGCAGCCAATTTGCACACAGCAAGCTCCCACAAACAGCAATGAGATAAATGACCAGATAATCAGTTTTTTTAGTGATGTTGATTGAGAGATAAATATTGTCCAGGACTCCCCTGCTCGTTTTTGAAATAGTGCCACGGGATCTTTTATATCCACCCGAGAGAGCAGACGGGGCCTCTTTGCTCTGCGCAAATTGGCTGCTGCATTTCCTACATTACAACAGTGACTACACTTCAAAAAAGTACTTCATTGGCCGTCCTGAGGTGGTGAAAGGTGCAATATATAATGCAAGTTCCATTCTTTATTTCCTTAAACCATCAACTACCAAAAGAGACGGGTCTCAGTCTTCGCCCACACTGCTGTTTCTGATGGCATTGCCTGAGCCAGTCAGAAGCAGCAGTCAATGGGTATTGATGCTTGGCGTTGCCCTGCCAGCAGAATCCCCTATGATGGCCACCATGAAGTTTCCTGGTCACGACAGACGTTCCAGGGTCCCTGCTCTGCCGATGGAGGGAGGTGGGCTCCCGACCAACCACAACAGATCCCAAAACCTCGACTCGTACCAAGAGAGGTAACGGAGAGACGTTCCCAATAGTGGGAAATCAGAGTCGCACCCCCTGCCCATCTGACGGGGGAGGGGGAATCAGAGCCGGATTTGACCCTCCCCCATTATACGTCACCAAGGAAACCAAACCCCGTCACCCAGGAAACCGTAGCCTGTCACCTAGGGAACTGTAGCCCAGCAAAAGCCAAAGGCAAGGAAACTGGAAGGGGGAGAAACACATTGGCTGGGATTTTGTGGTCAGCGGTGAAGGAACGGCGCTCACCCTTCACCACGGTTTCAGCTGCCCACAGACTATTCATGGGCTTTTGAGCAGCAACTTATGGTTATTTCAGCATGGCACTCTCTACAGGGGATCTGTGCCGTTGTGAGCAGCGCAAGCAAAGACGTGGCTCGTCAGCCAATCAGATTGAAGAATCCTCACTGAGACACGCAGGGCTGGATTTTGAATGACCCATGGAGTCGGGTTTGGAGGTGTGTGGGGGGTTAAATTTGCGGGGTCGGGGGTCCCAGCCCCATCCCGACTCCATCCCGCCTCCACGCAATTTTGACAAAATCAGTTGCGGGGTTCCCGACTCCGTCCCGCCTCCAAGAGGCGGGAGAGGCCATTAAAGCCGTTAACAAGCCCTAAATTGGGTCTGTAATGCCATTTTGAAACGTTTTAGCTAGTTTAACCCTTTTCCGACGTGAAGTACGCCTGATGTGAAACACGCCAGTGAAACCTGGCGGGAGCACAAGTGGATAGCTGACTATCAGCTGCAGGTCCACTATTATGTGATGAAGGTAGTAGTAGTATTAGGTGTGCAAGTCGCCTCTAATGCTGCTGCAGTCAATGTCCTCTCTCTCTCTCTCTCTCTCTCTCTCTCTCCATATTTTCCACTCACATCAAAAGCCAGGCAGGTCCTCTCTCACCAACAGTCTCTGAGACCAGGCAGTCATCAATGATGACATCATCAGAGGCGACTTTCAGACTGAAACCACTAATTAGTTCATGGGTTCCCACATGCTAGAACTCAATTGCCCAATTAGGTGAAAATTGCATCATTCATCCACATTAATCTGGAGTCGGGGGGGAACACAAAATGCGGATAACACGACCCCAACCCGACCCCAAGACAAAATCCAGCCCGCAGAGTCTAAACCAGGTAGTGTAAATTAGAATATTTAATTCAATGTAAAATCAGGCACAGAAAGTGAAATAAAGAGAGGGAAAGAAAGATGGGATTAAGAGAGAGAGAAAGATAAAAGAGACAGAAAGAAAAAGTCAAAAAAATTATTTTATTTTAATTTTTAATATTTTTTAAATCTCCAACAATAATTAAATTCTGAAGGAATGAGACTCCAAGCTTGTAAAGGTAAATTTTCAGGGCCAGAGAAGTTGTTTGGCAGTAATTAAGACTTATCACGCCGTTAAAAATTCACTTACACCTGAATGCACCAGCCCTAACGTTTTCTGCCGTGTTTAGTGAGTAACTAGTGGGTGAGAACCGCAGCTTCACGCCCTTCACATGTTTCAATGACGAATCGTATGGTGAGGTAGCAGCGTAGGAAAGCTTGTAGAGTAGCAAGGCAACTCGGACAGCAACTTCAGGATTTTCGCATTTAACTGCGCATGTGTGGACGCCGGACGTTGCAGTCCGATTTGCTCCATAATAACGGCGAACGCCGATTGCCTCACTGCTATTTCTATCGCAAAATCCAGGCCTGTGTTTTTTTAAACATGTTGGGGCTTTTATCAGAGCGCATTCTACCTCTGTGTAAGAGAAAACAATTACCGCGGTAACGAAAAGGAGAAAGAATTGGGAATTGGACGGAGAATGTTGCTGGCAAGGACCGGGATCCACTTCCCTGTTTGGGGAACCGAACAATGGGAACGCCCTTGGGTCTGACTCGAAGTGTTTTCATCCTGTTGGCACTGATGTGGCACCTCTCTGTGGAGGTGGCACGGAACCACAGTACCAGGAGGCCAACCATTCATGAAATGTGTAAGAATCCATGACAATTACACAACAGGGAGTTGCGGAGGGGAAGTCTTGTCACTGCGCCATCACAGTACAAGTATTGGAAGCCAGTGAGAGGAGGAGCTCAGCGACTAGAGCAGGTTATCGCTTTGAAAAGTGTTTCGAAACAGAACACTGTCTGGTCCATCTACCCAAACAATTATTTCCTTCTGCGTTCGAGTCCCGGAAATCCAACAGGCTCCACCAATCAGAGGGTGACTACTCGCCTGGTTTAGAACCTGACAGTTCCATGGCCGCACAGAGCTTTCAATGATCAACAATGTGACGATTTGCACTCAGCCTGTTCAAACACACGTGTTTCATGTTCAAATACACGTGTTTCATGATCAAACACACCTGTTTCATGTTCAAACACACGTGTTTCATGATCAAACACACGTGTTGCATGATCAAACACACGTGTTTCATGATCAAACACACCTGTTTCATGTTCAAACACACGTGTTTCATGATCAAACACACGTGTTGCATGATCAAACACACGTGTTTCATGATCAAACACACATGTTGCATGATCAAGCACATATGTTTCATGTTCAAACACACATGTTTCATGTTCAAACACACGTGTTTCATGTTCAAACACACGTGTTGCATGTTCAAACACACGTGTTTCATATTCAAACGCACGTGTTTCATGTTCAAACACACGTGTTTCATTTTCAAACACGTGTTTCATGATCAAACACACGTGTTTCATGATCAAACACACATGTTTCATGATCAAACACACATGTTTCATGATCAATCACACCTGTTTCATGATCAAACACACGTGTTACATGATCAAACACACATGTTTCATGTTCAAACACATGTGTTTCATGATCAAACACACGTGTTTCATGATCAAACACACGTATTTCATGATCAAACACAGCTGTTCATGTTTCAAACATACGTTCTTGAACTAATTTCATTCCTTGATCTGGAGGTGGGATAGAGGGAACGATGAATAGAGGGCAAGATGGTGGGAGGAAGGGGTGGAAGGAATTAAGACTTATCATGCTGGAATGGAGTGATAAATGGATGGAGGGAGGGATGGAAAGATGATCGAGGGAGGAATAGATGGAGGGAGGGATGGATGGAGGGAGGAAGGGAGGATAAAGGGATAAATGGAGGGAGGGAGGGAAGGATAGATGGACAGACAAAGCAAATGCTGCCATGTAAAGTCCATGCAATGGATGATCCCAAAAGTGAAGTAGTTCAAACTACGACATTTGATTCAGATTGACACTGTAAGTGGCCAATGACTGAAAGCCTTGGTATTCCGACTCCTGAGAGACTCGGCAGGCTCTTGCGACTGAATGAGAAGATAAGCAGGTGGCTTTTCCACCCCCACCCCCACCGCATCAAACAGACTCGGCAGCCTATTGCCAAAGAAGCTTCGAGGGAAGTAGTGTCACCGCAGTGACTGACTCAGTTCCATACATATTGGACAGAAACTGCTTAAAATTTAAAATTGTACAAAGGAAAAAAAAAGAAAGACTTGTATTTCTATCGCGCCTTTCACAACATCAGGATGTCCCAAAGCGCTTTACAACCAATGAAGTACTTTTCAAGTGTAGTCACTGTTGTAATGTAGGAAGCGCAGCAGCCAATTTGCGCACAGCAAGCTCCCACAAACAGCAATGTGATAATGACCAGATAATCTGTTTTACTGATGTTGGTTGAGGGATAAATATTGGCCCCAGGGCACCGGGGAGAACTCCCCTGCTCTTCTTCAAAATAGTGCCGGGGGATCTTTTACATCCACCTGAGAGAGCAGACGGGGCCTCGGTTTAACATCTCACCCGAAAGATAGCACCTCCGACAGTGCAGCACTCTCTCAGTATAAGAACATAAGACCAAAAGAATCAGGAGCAGGAGTCGGCCATTCGGCCCCTCGAGCCTGCTCTGCCATTCAATAACATCATGGCTGATGTTCGACCTCAACTCCACTTTCCTGCCCGATCTCCATATCCCCTGATTCCTCTGGAGTTCAAAAATCTATCGATCTCAGCCTTGAATATACTAAACGACTGAGCATCCACAGCCCTCTGGGGCAGAGAATTCCAAAGATTCACAACCCCTGAGTGAAGAAATTCCTCCTCATCTCAGTCTTAAATGGCCGTCCCCTTATCCTGAGACTGTGACCCCTAGCTCTAGACTCTCCAGCCAGGGGGAAACAATCTCTCAGCATTTATTCTGTTAATCCCCCTCCAGAGGGTATAGGCCCAATCTCTCCTCATAGGACAACCCTCTCATCCCAGGAATCAATCTAGTGAACCTTCACTGCACTGGAGTGTCAGCCTAGATTTTTGTGCTCGAGTCTCTGGAGTGGGTCTTGAACCCACAACCTTCTGACTCAGAGGCAAGAGAGCTACCCACTGACCCACGGCTGACACCGACAAAGGAGACAAAGAAATTATTGGATTTGTGGATTTGAGGACGGGCCTTCCGATTTGAGGTAGATTTTATGAAGGTGAAGATCCAGACAAGTGCAGAAGGCATGAGGTGTAACTACAACGGTGAGGCTTTGGGGCCTACTTTACACCCTCAGAAGGTTCAGACTGTCACAAGTCCTTCACACAAAAGGTTGACCAGGCTGGGGCTGAGAGGTGACCTGATAAAGGTCTTTAATATTATGAAGGGGTTCGATAGGGTAGACGTAAAGAAGATGTTTCCACTTGTGGGGGAGTCCAAAACTAGGGGCAATCAATATAAGATGGTCATTAATAAATCCAATCGGGAATTCAGGAGAAACTTCTTTCCCCAGAGAGTGGTGAGAATGTGGAACTCGCTACCACAGGGAGTAGTTGAGGCAAATAGCACAGATACATTTAAGGGGAAGCTCGATAAGTAGATGAGGGAGGAAGGAATAGAAGGGTATTCTGAATTCGATGAATTAGGGTGGGAGGAGGCTCGTGTGGAGCACGAACACCGGCACGGAGCAGTTGGGCCGAATGGCCTGTTTCTGTGCTGTAAATTCTACGGAATTCATTTACTCCGTTTGATATAAAATATACCTGGAAACTAGGTAATAGGAGATAAGTGGATGTACATTAAAAAAAAACAAATGCACCAGGATTGTTCAGAAATGAGCCTCTTAGCAGGCCCAGGAGTGGATCTACAAGAGATGAATGGGCCTGGGAGATTACATTTTCCTGCTGGACATCACTATCTGCAGTCGGGATCTACGGAAACCTGAGTGGCCCATGAAAGGTTCGAGGCATTTATTTGATGAACAGAGAGGGACTGTTAAAGCAAAGTTGACAGTACCTTCAACATTATCTCCCCTTCTCCCTCTCTGTCTGTACGCATGCAAAAAAAAAATGATAAGCTTCAGAAATTGTAGATGGAGCTCGGCGCCCGGTCAAACATGTCTAACCTCTGCCACACTGAATCCAAATGGCTTTACTTATAAGGGCAGTATTTTAATTCCCACCTCCTCCCCCCCACCTCCCCCACTCGCCCCGCTGTACCTCCTCCTGGCCCATTCCCCCACCTACAGTTTCCCGACCAGGAGACAGCAGCTTTCTGAACAAGCAGTCACTGCACTAACAAGGGACACGAGCACGGAGATCTTCCCGGCTTTACGATTGACGGAGATGCCTTGTAAATGGAGCTTTGGAGAGATAAAGATTGTCTCCAAATTACTCCAGCGCATGATAGACACTAGGCCTCTCTGTTCATCTCAGATTTTTGGTTGTCAAGTTTAAGAACAAAAAAAATGGGAGTTTAAAAAAAAAAAAAATTCTACCACACGGGAACGACTGTCGACGATTACGATTGAATCATTTCCCAAGAAGGAAAGAAAGAACTTGCATTTATGTAGCGCCTTTCACAACCTCAGGACGTCCCAAAGTGCTTTACAGCCAATGAAGTACTTTTTGAACTGCAGTCACTGTTGTAATGTGGGAAACACGGCAGCCAATTTTGCGCACAGCAAGCTCCCACAAACAGCAATGTGATAATGACCAGATCATCTGTTTTAGTGACATTGATTGAGGGATAAATATTGGCCCCAGGACACCCCTGCTCTTTTTCGAATAATGGCCATGGGGCCTTTTACATACAGTGCAGCGCTCCCTCAGTACTGCCCCTCCGACAGTGCAGCACTCCCTCAGTACTGCCCCTCCGACAGTGCGGCGTTCTCTCAGTACTGCCCCCGACAGTGCAGCGCTCCCTCAGTACTGACCCTCCGACAGTGCAGCGCTCCCTCAGTACTGACCCTCCGACAGTGCAGCACTCCCTTAGTACTGCCCCTCCGACAGTGCGGCGCTCCCTCAGTACTGACCCTCCGACAGTGCAGCACTCCCTCAGTACTGCCCCTCCGACAGTGCAGCACTCCCTCAGTACTGCCCCTCCGACAGTGCGGCGTTCCCTCAGTACTGCCCCCGACAGTGCAGCGCTCCCTCAGTACTGCCCCTCCGACAGTGCAGCACTCCCTCAGTACTGCCCCTCCGACAGTGCGGCGTTCTCTCAGTACTGCCCCCAACAGTGCAGCGCTCCCTCAGTACTGACCCTCCGACAGTGCAGCGCTCCCTCAGTACTGACCCTCCGACAGTGCAGCGCTCCCTCAGTACTGACCCTCCGACAGTGCAGCGCTCCCTCAGTACTGCCCCTCCGACAGTGCAGCGCTCCCTCAGTACTGTCCCTCCGACAGTGCGGCACTCCCTCGGTACTGCCCCTCTGACAGTGCGGCACTCCCTCAGTACTGCCCCTCTGACAGTGCGGCGCTCCCTCGGTACTGCCCCTCTGACAGTGCAGCGCTCCCTCAGTACTGCCCCTCCGACAGTGCGGCACTCCCTCAGGTACTGCCCCTCCGACAGTGCAGCACTCCCTCAGGTACTGCCCCTCCGACAGTGCAGCACTCCCTCAGTACTGCCCCTCCGACAGTGCGGCACTCCCTCAGTACTGCCCCTCCGACAGTGCGGCGTTCCCTCAGTACTGCCCCTCTGACAGTGCGGCACTCCCTCAGTACTGCCCCTCCGACAGTGCGGCACTCCCTCAGTACTGCCCCTCCGACAGTGCAGCACTCCCTCGGTACTGCCCCTCCGACAGTGCAGTACTCCCTCAGTACTGCCCCTCCGACAGTGCGGCGTTCCCTCAGTACTGCCCCTCTGACAGTGCGGCACTCCCTCAGTACTGCCCCTCCGACAGTGCGGCACTCCCTCAGTACTGCCCCTCCGACAGTGCAGCACTCCCTCGGTACTGCCCCTCCGACAGTGCAGCACTCCCTCAGTACTGCCCCTCCGACAGTGCAGCACTCCCTCAGTACTGCCCCTCCGACAGTGCAGCGCTCCCTCAGCACTGCCCCTCCGCCAGTGCAGCGCTCCCTCAGTACTGCCCCTCCGACAGTGCGGCACTCCCTCAGTACTGCCCCTCCGACAGTGCAGCGCTCCCTCAGTACTGCCCCCGACAGTGCAGTGCTCCCTCAGTACTGCCCCTCTGACAGTGCAGCGCTCCCTCAGTACTGCCCCCGACAGTGCAGTGCTCCCTCAGTACTGCCCCTCCGACAGTGCAGTGCTCCCTCAGTACTGCCCCTCCGACAGTGCAGCTCTCCCTCAGTACTGCCCCTCTGACAGTGCAGCGCTCCCTCAGTACTGCCCCTCCGACAGTGCAGCGCTCCCTCGGTACTGCCCCTCCGACAGTGCAGCACTCCCTCAGTACTGCCCCTCTGACAGTGCAGCGCTCCCTCAGTACTGCCCCTCTGACAGTGCAGCGCTCCCTCAGTACTGCCCCTCCGACAGTGCAGCGCTCCCTCGGTACTGCCCCTCCGACAGTGCAGCACTCCCTCAGTACTGCCCCTCCGACAGTGCAGCACTCCCTCAGTACTGCCCCTCTGACAGTGCAGCGCTCCCTCAGTACTGCCCCTCCAACAGTGCGGCACTCCCTCAGTACTGCCCCCCCGACAGTGCGGCGCTCCCTCAGTACTGCCCCTCCAACAGTGCGGCACTCCCTCAGCACTGCCCCTCCGACAGTGCGGCGCTCCCTCAGTACTGCCCCCGACAGTGCAGTGCTCCCTCAGTACTGCCCCTCCGACAGTGCAGTGCTCCCTCAGTACTGCCCCTCTGACAGTGCAGCGCTCCCTCGGTACTGCCCCTCCAACAGTGCAGCGTTCCCTCGGTACTGCCCCTCCCACAGTGCAGCGCTCCCTCAGTACTGCCCCTCCGACAGTGCAGCGCTCCCTCAGTACTGCACTGCGAGTGTCAGCCTGGATTGTGTGCTCAAGTATCAAGACTTGAACCCACAACCTTCTGACTCAGAGTCGAGAGTGCTGCCCACTGAGCCACGACAGAGGGACACCAGATGGGTTTTTTAAGCTTTGCCCAGAGGTATAAACGCTTCATCAAAAACAACAGAACGAGTGATAAGGGAAACCTCCGTACGTTGTAAAGTAGATTAGATTTGCCAGTGTTTCACAAGCTGAGCTAACCACTGCAGACTAAGTAGAGAATGTTTAGAATGTTAAACCTGTTCCCGTTCACCCATCGCCCCCTGTGCTCGCTAACCTACATTGGCTCCCGGTCCAGCAACGCCTCGATTTTAAAATTCTCATCCTGGTGTTCAAATCCCTCCACGGCCTCGCCCCTTCCCGATCTCTGTAACCTCCTCCAGCCCACAACCCTCTGAACTCTGTGTTCCACAAGCCTCAAACAAGGTCAAAGATTAGGAAACTATTTCTTTCCCCGGCACAGAACACTAGACATGTAGAACGGACTCTCAGGGAAGGGAGTCTGATTCGGGATCAGATAACACCGTTCAAAAGCAGCTGGGTCGATATCTGTAGGGGAGGGGGATTATCGAAAAGATTTATCGCACTGCTTGATATTTTTCAGGGAAGGTACATCAATTTGCATTCATGCAGTGCCCTTAACGTAAAAATATAAAAAGTCCCAAGGTGTTTCACAAATGGTAATGGACAGGGAGACAGATACGGAGTCACTGAGGGAGAGATTAGCAGGGGAGACCCTCCTCTCTGGGTCCTGAGACTGGAGGTCTGTCTGATATCTGACTCTGGTCCCTCAGACTGTGGGGGGGGGTCCATCTGATTTCTGACGTTAGTTCCTCAGACTAGTACGTGTCTGGCCTCTTGCTCATTGCTGATGGATTTTTGGGTCAGTTGATATTATTTCCTTGCTTTGCCCTTTCATTATTCCTTGTTCTATGTCCCATCAGTCCTCTTTTTCACTTGAAACAACAACAACAACAACAACAACATCTTGTATTTGTATAGCGCCTTTAACATAGTAAAACGTATCAAGGCGCTGCACAGGAGTATTAAAAGACAAAAAAATGACAAAAAATTTGACACTGATCCACATGAGAAGAAATTAGGGCAGGTGACCAAAAGCTTGGCCAAAGAGGTAGGTTTTAAGGAGCGTCTTACAAGAGGAGAGAGAGGTAGCGAGGCGGAGAGGTTTAGGGAGGGGATTCCAGAGCTTAGGGCCCAGGCAACAGAAGGCACGGCCGCCAATGGTGGAGCGATTATAATCAGGGATGCTCAAGAGGGCAGAATTAGAGGAGGGCAGATAGCTTTGGGGGGTTGTGGGGCTGGAGGAGTTTACAGAGATAGGGAGGGGCGAGGCCATGGAGGGATCTGAAAACAAGGATGAGAATTTTGAAATCGAAAACCTGACATAAAAGGAGAGTTAGAGCAACAAAACATGAACCATTTAAATCATTACGGAATAAAATTAAATTACAAGAACAAATTAAAAGCATGAATTTATTAACTCTCTCCGAGAGGGATTAATTAGCTTTTCAAGATATTCTCAGTAGCACCAGGAATGAAGAACATTGGAACATATGAACATAGGAACAGGAGGAGGCCATTCAGCCCCTCGGCCTGTTCCACCATTCAATTAGATCATGGCTGATCTGTATCTTAACTCCATCTACACGCCTTGGTTCTGTAACCCTTAATACCCTTGTCTTGCCAAAATCTATCAACCTCAGTTTTGAAATTTTCAATCGACCCCCTGAAGGAACATATTAGAAATATTCTGGACAGAATGTGGGTAACAGCCCCCTTAAATGGGATAGATATCAAGTATGGTGCTTCCCCGCCACAGTATATTGTGAGCCTAACTTATAAGGAATGGCAAAGGAAGTTGGGTTTGTTTTCTTCGGCAAGGAGAAGACTTTGAGGTGACCTCATTAAGTTTTCAAGATTATGAAAGGCGATTGAAAATTGACCCAGGCAAATTGATCACTAAAGGAGAAGACTTCGAATGTAATAAAAACAGACAGTGCTGGAAACACTCAGCAGGTCAGGCAGCGTCTGTGGAGAGAGAAACAGAGTTAACGTTTCAGGTCGATGACCATTCAGAAGTCAGAACAAATGTAATGGTTGTCTGACCCTCAAATTAGGAGTAGGAAAAGTCAAGCGGAACTTTCTCACCCAGAGGGTAATCGAGTTGCAGAATATATTGGCAGGAGAGGAGTAGAGCGAGTCTTTGGCTCAATGGTAGTGTTCTCGCCTCTGAATCACAAGGTGTCAGGTCCAAACCGCTCCAGAAGCTGCGAGCGGAGATCTGAATTCTGGGTTGATATCCAGCGCGATACTCGAGTCCGGTGGGTGTGGGTTGTGGGAGCCCATATAAACCTCCCACCGTATGGGGCTGACCGCCGCATAGGTACAAAGATGGTCACGGCCATGGAAGGAGTGTTCACGTTGTGACTGTCAATCAGCCTGCCACTAATTCACACCATTCTTCAAGGGAAGAGTTTGAAGACGCAACAACCAGCGAAGGGCATTAAAACAGACAGTAGGAAAGGATTCAAGAGTCAACTAGAGCTGTTTGTGGCGAGGAATGGATTGAGGGATGTGGTGAGAAGGTGGAGTTGGTCTATCAAAAAGGGACAGTCTTTCCCTATTTGTACAAAATCTTTTCTATCCTGGAGTGAGATGAGGGGGTAAAAGATGAAGAGGTAATCAGGCTCTTGCCACATCTAAGGGATGATGAATTTGACCCACGGACACTGAGCCAGTCTGTACAGAGAGCGATGAGTCTAAAGGAACATAGGAACAATGGAGGCCATTCAGCCCCTCGAGCCTGTCCCGCCATTCAATTAGATCATGGCTAATTTCTATCTTAACTCCATCTGCCCTCCTTGGTTCCATAACCCTTAATACACTTGATTAACAAAAATCTATCAATCTCAGTTTTGAATTTTTCAATTGACCCCCAACCCCAACAGCTTTTCAGGGGAGAGAGTTCCAGATTTCCACCACCCTTTGTGTGAAGAAGTGCTTCCTGACATCACCCCTGAACGGCCTGGCTCTAATTTTAAGGTTCTGCCCCCTTGTTCTGGACTCCCCCCACCAGAGGAGATAGTTTCTCTCTGTCTACCCTATCAACTCCTTTAATCATCTTAAACACCTCGATCAGATCACCCCCTTACTCTTCTAAACTCGAGGGAATACAAGCCCAGTCTGTGCAACCTGTCCTCAGAATTTAACCTTTTTAGCCCCAGTATCATTCTGGTGAATCTGGGCTGTCCCCATTCCGAGGCCAATCTATCCTTCCCGAGGCTAAAGTTAGCTGATCGTAGTTTCCACTACTGCAGAGCCGTGTAAAGGATGTAGTTAGTATTTACATATAGTGAGGCCCAACCCATTTGGTGTCATACCCAATAGGTATGAGAGAGGGAGGGAGACATTACGTCATGAGGGCAGATGAGGGCGCATTTCTTTGAATTGCTGATTGACAAGAATTGGAGGGGACACATAAGGTGACGGTCTGTTAAGTTCTTTAACAATCCCTCACAGCCCTATCACCTCTAACCCCAAGGACAAGAGACCCAGTATGTCGGGAACACTGTCACCTCCAAGTTCACACACCATCCTGACTTGAGTGAGAAGTCGCACAACACCAGGTTATAGTCCAACAGCTTTATTTGAAATCACAAGCTTTCGGAGCGCTGCTCCTTCGTCAGGTTGGACTATAACCTGGTGTTGTGCGACTTCTCACTTCTCACTTTTGTCCACCCCAGTCCAACACCGGCATCTCCGCATCATCTTGACTTGGACATTTATCGCTGGTTCTTCATCCCGTGTCAAAATCCTGGAAGTCCCGGCCTAACACCATCCTGGGAGCACATTCACCACAAGGACTGCAGTGGTTCAAGGAGAAGGCCCACCACCACCATCTTCTCAAGGGCAATAAATGTGGCCTTGCCAGCCTCGCCCACATCCCATGAAAAAATAAATAAAAACAGATCTGTAGACAGCTCCTGCTCTCTGCCACCTCTTAAGTTGCAGACTTGTTATTTCCACAACATAAGGTTGAAATGCTGAGTGAACATTGGCTGGATTTGAACCCCTAGCCTACTGCTCCTCCCCCCCATCCAGGCCTTGAACCAACAACAACTTGCATTTATATAGCACCTGTAACGTAGTAAAACGACCCAAGGCACTTCACAGGAGCGATTATCAAACAAAATTTGACACCGAGCCACATAAGAAGATATTAGGGCAGGTGACCAAAAGCTTGGTCAAAGAAGTAGGTTTTAAGGAGCGTCTTAAAGGAGGAAAGAGAGGTAGAGAGGCGGAGAGATTTAGGAAGCAAATTCCAGAGCTTAGGATCTAGGCAGCTGAAGGCACGGCCGCCAATGGTGGAGCGATTAAAATCGGGGATGCTCAAGAGGCCAGAATTGGAGGAGTGCAGAGATCTCGGAGGGTTGTAGGGGCTGGAGGAGGTCACAGAGATAGGGAGGGGGGCGAGGCCATGGAGGGATTTGAAAACAAGGATGAGAATTTTAAAATGAGTTACGTGGAAATCCGGGAGATATAAAGAGAGACTTTATATGATGACGGAACGTCAAGTACATGAACAAAGCACGCACTTATCTCATTGTCGTTCCCAGAATGTGCCAGTTAATTAGATATCTTTGATCACCCACTTTATGTTGTCACCCTTAGGGTTATTGAGTTTAGGAGTGATTATACGCTGGTGTCCCATTCAAGGTGCAGAAACAAACCTGCACAAAGATCCTCGCTTTCACAGAGGATTAACGCCAGCAAACTGGAGGTCAGCGAGCAACATAATATAAATGGGAAATCCGGCTGACATGGTGTGATTAAAGGTGGCTGAAAGTTGGCCTTTATCTCAAAGGGGGCTGGAATACAAAAGTGAGGAAGCGATGCTTCAGTTGTACGGACCTTGGTCAGACCACATCTGGAGTCGCTGCGTTCAGTTTTGGACTCTTTAGCTCAGGAAGGATATATTGGCCTTGGAAGGGGGTGCAGCGCAGATTCAGCAGATTGATACCAGGATTTAAAGGGTTTAAATTATAAGGACAGGTTGCACAGACTTGGTTTGTATTCCCTCGAGTTTAGAAGGTTGAGGGCTGACCTGATCAAGCTCTTTAAAATGGTAAAAGGTTTCGATAGGGTAGATACAGAAAATCTATTTCCACTGATGGGGGAATCCAGACCAAGAGGGCACAATCGTAAAATTATAGCCGGGCCGTTCAGGAGTGAAATCAGGAAGCACTTTTTCACACAAAGGGTGGTGGAAATCTGGAACTCTCTCCCCCAAAGATCTGTGGATGCCGGGGGTCAATTGGAGCTTTCAAGACTGAGGTCGATGGATTTTTATCAGGTAAGGGTATCGAGGGATACGGAGCAAAGGCGGGTAAATGAAGTTGAGTTACAGATCAGCCATGATCTGATTGAATGGCGGAGCAGTCTCGAGGGGCTGAATGGCCTCCTCCTCTGTTCCTATATTATAGGTAGGCTGCAGCAATGTCTAGTGGCAGCAAAGAAACCATGAACAAGAATCGCTGTATCTCGGGCTGGACCAATACAGATTCAATGGACTGCCAACACTGGCAACGCATCATTCCCTTTTGATATTCACATCATCCACAGTTAGGAGGCAGAACTGCTTCCATCCTTGCGAGGAGGCGGTTGAGAGGTGAATTTGTTCAGCGTGTTGGAGGTGAGTTGGAGGTGGGACGGGACTTACACCAAACTGATTCTATTTAAAGAGCGCACAACAGCAAACAGTCTACAGAGTCTATTTAAAAAGACTCTCTACAAACTAGAGGAAACAGGACTCATGACCAGAACTACAGCAACATCTCCCGATAAAAGCAGGATTATTTCTCCAGCAAAATACAGTGAGTGGAGGATAGTTACAGAATACAAATTCTGTGTGTAAATCAATCCCAGTCACTCAGGGCAGTGTGGTCTCCAGGTGTAATTGACAGAGGGAATTATTCAATCATCCCATTCTGGCCGGGAGTGGTGGGATGACTTCATGCAGCTGATTTTGTAGAGCTTTAGGAGCTTGTAGACAATACAAAGCTAGGTGGGAAAGTAAGTTGTGAGGAGGATGTAAAGAGTCTGCAAGGGGATATAGACAGGCTAAGTGAATGGGAAAGAGCATGGCAAATGGAATATAATGTGGAGAAATGTGAAGTTATCCACTTTGGTAGGAAACATAGAAAAGCAGAGTATTTTTTAAATGGTGAGAGATTGAGAAATGTTGGTGTTCAGAGGGACCTTGGTGTCCTTGTACATGAATTCACTGAAAGTTAACATGCAGGTACAACAAGTAATTAGGAAAGCAAATGGTATGTTGGCCTTTATTACAAGAGGATTTGAGTATAAGAGTAAAGATGTCTTACTGCAATTATATAGGGCCCTGGTGAGAGCACACCTGGAGTATCGTATCCAATTTTGGTCTCCTTACCTAAGGAAGGATATACTTGCCTTAGAGGGAGTGCAACGAAGGTTCACCAGACTGATTCCTGGGATGGGGGGATTGTCCTATGAGGAGAGATTGAGTAGACTAGGCCTATATTCCCTGAAGTTTAGAGGAATGAGAGAGGTGATCTCATTGAAACATACAAAATTCTTACAGGGCTTGACAGGGTAGATGCAGGGAGGATGTTTCCCCTGGCTGGGGAGTCTAGATTGAGAGGTCGCACAACACCAGGTTATAGTCCAACAGTTTTATTTGAAATCACAAGCTTTCGGAGCTATCGATTGCCCCTTCCTCAGGTGAAGTAAATAGATACAGAATCGCCAAAGCATATATAGATAGAGAACAAAGCATGTGTACCTTACAATTATAGTTGTCTGCAATTGTAAGGTACACATGCTTTGTTCTCTATCTATATATGCTTTGGCGATTCTGTATCTATTTACTTCACCTGAGGAAGGGGCAATCGATAGCTCCGAAAGCTTGTGATTTCAAATAAAACTGTTGGACTATAACCTGGTGTTGTGCGACCTCTCAATTTTGTCCACCCCAGTCCAACACCGGCATCTCCGCATCATGGGGAGTCTAGAACCAGGGGTCACAGTCTCAGAATAAGGGGTCGGTCATTTAGGACTGAGACGAGGAGAAATTTCTTCACTCAGAGGGTGGTGAATCTTTGGAATTCTCTACCCCAGAGGGCTGTGGATGCTCAGTCGTTGAGTATATTCAAGACAGAGATCGATAGATTTTTGGATATTAAGGGAATCAAGGGATATGGTGATCGGGCAGGAAAGTGGAGATGAGGTCGAAGATCAGCCATGATTTTATTGAATGGCGGAGCAGGCTCGAGGGGCTGAATGGCCGACTCCTGCTCCCATTTCTTATGTTCTTATGCTCTAGGAGATAGTAAACAGTACGGAACAGCACAAAACAACCAGGACAATGGGACACAGGTTCAAACTAGTCCAAGGCAAACTTGGGACTGATGTCAGGAAGATCTTCTTCACACAGAGAGTGATGGATACACGGAATGGAGTAGAGGCGAAGACCCTGGAATCATGTACGGAGTCTTCGGAAGGTGTGATGGTTTTGTGATGAGCTTAGCTCACAATGGACCACTCATCTATCTGAAGAAGGAACCTGCATTTCTATAGCGCCTTTCAGGACCTCGGGACATCCCAAAGCGCTTCACAGCCAATGAAGTACTTTTTGAAGCGTAGTCACTGTTGTAATGTAGGAAATGCGGCAGCCAATTTGCTCACAGCAAGCTCCCACAAACAGCAATGAGATAATAGCCAGATAATCAGGTTGGTTGAGGGATAAATATTGGTCCAGGACACCGGGGAGAATTCCCCTGCTCTTCTTGGAAAAGCATCGTGGGATCTTTTGCGTCCACCTGAGAGAGCAGACGGGGCCTCGGTTTAATGTCTGATCCGAAAGACGGCACCTCCGACAGTGCAGCGCTCCCTCAGTACTGCACTGGGAGTGTCAGCCTAGATTATGGGCTCAAGTCTCGGGAGTGGGGATCAAATCCACGACCTTCTGACTCAGAGGCGAGAGAGAGAGAGAGAGAAAGAGCTTCCACTGAGCCGTGGGTGAATGTAGCGCCCGAGCGTATCAATCGCGCACTCTCTGATGGTGGGGAAATCATTTATTAATGGGCAGAACATCAGGGGCTGTTGGTCCTCAATTTCCCAGCCGGCCGCGTTTCCTACATTACGACAGTGATTACACTGCAAACGTACTTCATTGGCCGTGAAGCCCACTACCCACCTTGATCATCAACTTGAGCCTGCAGAAAACAGGTTTCTACCTTTCTTTGTGCATTTCCCCCTCACTGAGAAGCCAGTCAGGGGGTGGGGGGGGGCTGGGATCACGTGCTCCGGCCTGAGACCTGGCACCACGTAATCCCCCCCCACACCATCCCCGGACTGGGAGGCCAATTTCTCGGCTTCTCTGGGCCATGACACGTGCCCAAGATACGCCGCTGGTGGTGCTCTCAACACCGGGGTGGGGGGTGGTGGGGGCATTCAGATCAGGTGAACTCCCTCTGACCTCCCCCCCCCCCCAACCAGCATACTCTGGCGGGGGTCAACAGCAGGCACAATCTTGATGTCATGGCAACAACGCTGGCCCACCAGTAATCTGGGCCAGGATCTCTGCCCTCCCGTTTGTTCCTCTTCGCGCAGCTTTCGAGACGCTGGCTGCAGAAAGGTGCAAGGGGAAAAATTTGCAGGGTTGCGAGGGAAATGGGGTGGTGGGGGTGGGGTGGGGGGGGAGCGTGACTTATTGGAGAGCTCTTTCAAAGAGCTGGTACCGGCCAGGATGGGCCGAATGGCCTCCTCCTTTGCCATAGGGTTCCATGAAGTGGCGAAGTTTCTCTGGTCCTCGAAGGCAGGGTATCAATTTCGAGCTTGCTTGGAATCTGCACAGGAGGGATCGGCTCGTTATTGTGAAAAGTTCTGATTGTATTTCGGAGCTCTGCGTTTTGTGAGATATTCTGCCCCATTCCCGGGGGGGGAGGGGGGGGCGGTGGTGTTCCGAGTAATTCAGCAACTTAAAAGGAAATGTCCTTTCAACCTGTGGAAGCTGGGTTCAAATCCAGTTCAGACAGAGTTTGTGGAACGTCTCCTTCCTACTTCTCTCACTCTAATGGCTGTTAAGTTAAAACGAGCGTCTCAATCCAGTCCCCAGTGGATGGAGGCTTTTAGCACAGATTCCTTCCTAATTTGGTAACAATCAGGCAACTCTTGCCTCAGTAAACAAGGACAGATGGTGCGGGAAGTGGAACTCTTACCCCGATGCAGGAAGGGCTCTTCCTCTTTGGCTAACCCGCGCGGTTTCACCAAACTCCGGCATCTTGTGCATTGCCCCACTCCCTCCGCCCTCACCGTCGACGGCCGTGCCTTCAGCTGTCCAGGAGCGGGGCGCAGCCCGGATTCCGGGGGTTAAAGGGTTAAACTTCGAGGACAGGTCGCAAAAAACTTGGCTTGTATTCCCTCGAGTGCAAGGGGGATTGCGGGGCTGACCTGATCGAGGTTTTTTAAAATGATAAAAAAGGATTCGATAGGGTAGATAGAGAGAAACTATTCCCTCCTGTGGGGGAAGCCAGAACCAGGGGACGCAATCTCAAACTCAGAGCCAGGCCGTCCAGCAGTGAAATCAGGCAGCACTTTCTCACACAATAGATTACATAGATTACATAGAAGATAGGAGCAGGAGTAGGCCATCCGGCCCTTCGAGCCTGCTCCGCCATTTAATGAGATCATGGCTGATCCTCCAATTCAGTATCCCGTCCCCGCCTTCTCTCCATAACCCTTAACCCCTTTTGCCTGTAGAAATATATCTAATTCCCTCTTAAATATATTTAATGAGCTGGCGTACACTGCCCTCTGTGGCAATGAGTTCCACAGGTTCACCACCCTCTGAGTGAAGAAATTCCCCCTCATTTCTGTCCTAAATGGTTTAGCCCTTATCCTTAAATTATGTCCTCTAGTTCTGTTCTCACCCGCCAAGGGAAACATTTCCTTCTGCATCTAGTCTGTCTAGACCTGTCAGAATTTTATACACTTCTATGAGGTCCCCTCTCAATCTTCTAAACTCCAGTGTGTACATCCCTAAACTACATAGTCTCTCCTCATAGGTCAATCCCGCCATTCCTGGTATCAGCCTGGTGAATCGCCACTGCACCCCCTCCATGGCAAGAACATCTTTCCTCAGATGAGGCGACCAAAACTGTACACAGTACTCGAGGTGTGGTCCGCACCAGTGCCCTGTACAGCTGCAGCAAGGTATCCCTGTTCCTGTATTCCAACCCTTTTGCTATGAAGGCCAGCATACCGTTTGCCTTCTTGACCGCCTGTTGCACCTGCATGCTCGCCTTCAGTGACTGGTTGTACAAGAACACCCAGGTCTCTCTGTACTTCCCCCTCCCAATTTTATTGCCATTTAAATAATAATTTGCCCCCCGTTCCTGCACCCAAGGTGGATAACTTCGCACTTGTCCACATTATAGTGCATCTGCCATTTATCCGCCCAATCACCCGTCTGTCCAATCGCTCTGGAGCTTCCTGGTCTCCTCCTCTGAGCCCCACCCCCCCTCCTAGTTTAGTGTCGTCTGCAAATTTGGAAATGCTGCATCCGACTCCCTGATCCCAGGTCATTAATGTAAATTGTGAACAGGCTGGGGACCCAGGACAGATCCCTGTGGTACCCCACTTGTTACTGCTGCCATTCAGAAAATGAGCCGTTTATTCCAACTCTCTGTTTTCTATCTGACAGCCAGTTCTCTATCCACGTCAATACTTTCCCCTTTATCCCATGAGCTTCAATTTTCCCATGCTAATCATTTATGTGGGACCTTATCAAGGCCTTTTGGAAGTCCAGGTACACCACATCTCTGGCTCTCCTCCCATCTATTTTACCAGTTACTCCCTCAAAAAATTCCAATAGATTAGTCAAGCACGATTACCCTTTGTAAATCCATGTTGACTCTGTCCTATCCTGTCCCCATTTGCTAAGTGCTCCGCTATTTCATCCTATAAGTGACTCCAGCATTTTTCCCACACTGATGTAAGGCTTACAGGTCTGTAATTACCTGCTTTTTCCCTACCCCCCTTTTGAATAGTGGGGGTAACGTTAGCTACCCTCCAATCCATGGGCACTGTTCCCGAGTCTAATGAATTCTGAAAAAATCAAACTTAGTGCATCCGCTATCTCTAGGGCCACCTCCTTCAGTACCCTAGGATGCATGTTATCAGGCCCTGGGGGATTTGTCCGCCTTCAATCCCTTTAGCTTCCTTAACACCATATCCTTAGAGATATTGATTTGCGTCAGTTCCTCCTTTGCCAATGTCCCTATTTTTCCCCGATATCCCAGGGAGGTTTTTTGTGTCTTCCTTCGTAAAGACTGACCCAAAGTATGCATTTAGTTGGTCTGCCATTTCCTTATTTCCCGTTATATATCCCCCGTATCTGACTGCAATGGACAACTTTGGGTTTTCCCTACCAGTCTTTTCCTCTTGATATACTTTTAAAAGCTTTTGGAGTTAGTTTTATATTTTCTGCAGCTTGCTTCGTAAGCTATTTTGCCCCTCTTGATTAAGCCCTTTGTCCTCCTTTTTTCTATCTTAAACTGTTCCCAATTTCGCCTCTGGCGCTTTTTTTTTGGCTATTTTATACGCCCTATCTTTGCGATTTTATGCTGTCTCTAATTTCCCCTGTTATCCACGGTTGAGTCACCTTTTTAGATTTCCTTTTATGCCAGATTGGTATAAACAATTTTTGCAATTTTGTCATTCTATCTTTAAATGCTTGCCATTGTTTATCTACCTCCAGTCCTCCCAGGAACGTTGTCCAATCAGAACCTACTCAGTTCCCGTCTAATGGCATCATAATTCCCCTTGTTTAAATTCAGGACCTTAGTCTCTGAGTCAATTTTCTTCGCTCTCCATTTCGAGGTGAGAAATCGATCATGTATGATCGCTCTGACCCAAGGGTCCCCGTACAACAAGATTACTAATTAGTCCCTTCTCATTGCACAGTACCCAGTCCAATATAGCCTGTTCCCGAGTTGGTTCCTCGACATATTGATCCAGATAACCATCCCTTAAACACTCAAGGAATTCCTCCTCCTCATTATTTTTACTGATTAGGCTAGTCAATCTATATGTAAGTTAAAGTCACCTATGATGACAGCTGTGGCTCTTATTGCACGCTTCTCTAATTTCCCTCGTGATGCCCTCCCCAACCTCTATTTACTATTTGGAGGCCTATATACCACTCCTATTAAGTTTTTCGCCCCTCGCTATTTCTTAGCTCCACCCATATAGATTCTGTATTTAACTGAGGTTAATATCCTTCCTTTCAATTGCATTTATCCCCTATTACCAGCAATGCTACCCCTCCTCCCTTTCTTTTTTGTCGATCCTTCCTAAATACTGAATACCCCTGTATGTTAAGCTCCCAGCCTGCTCACCCTGCAACCATGTTTCCGTAATCCAATTAGATCATTAATTATTAACCTCTATTTCCACAGCTAATTCATCTACCTTGTTCCTGATGCTTCTCGCATAAGGTATAAAACCCTCAGGCTTTTTTTTGCTCACATTTTTATGAATAGTTTGGCCCTTTGTTTTTTGTTCCTCACCCTTTTACCATTTATTTCTGTCTGCCTTTCACTTCCTCTAGGT
>CM059444.1:65011007-65036007 GCA_030390025.1 Squalus acanthias
TGAAAGGGAAGTCCTGTTTAACAAACCTATTGGAGTTCTTTGAGGATGTAACTAGTAGGGTAGACAAAGGGGAACCGGTAGATGTGGTGTATTTGGATTTTCAAAAGGCCTTCGATAAGGTCCCACACAAGAGATTGGTGAACAAAATTAGGGCACATGGAACTGGGGGTAATATACTAGCATGGATTGAGAATTGGTTAACAGACAGAAAACAAAGAGTAGGGATAAACAGGTCTTTTTCAGGATGGCAGGCTGTGACTAGTGGGGTACCGCAAGGACCGGTGCTTGGGCCCCAGCTATTCACAATCTATATCAATGATTTGGATGAGGGCACGAAATGTAACATTTCCAAATTTGCTGATGATACAAAGTTAGGTGGCAGTGTCAGTTGTGAAGAGGATGTGAAGAGGCTTCAAGGGGATCTTGACAGGCTCAGTGAGTGGGCGAGAACATGGCAGATGGAATATAATGTGGATAAATGTGAAGTTATCCACTTTGGTCGAAAAAACAGAAAGGCAGAGTATTTCCTAAATGGTGAAAGATTGGGGAATGCAGATGCTCAAAGGGTCCTGGGTGTCCTTGTACATGAGTCACTGAAAGTGAATGTGCAGGTGCAGCAAGCCATTAGGAAGGCAAATGGTATGCTGGCCTTCATTACAAGAGGATTTGAGTACAGGAGTAAAGAAGTCTTACTCCAATTATATAGGGCCTTGGTGAGACCACACCCGGAGTACTGTGTACAATTTGGTCTCCTTACCTAAGGAAGGATATACTTGCCATAGAGGGAGTGCAACGAAGGTTCATGAGATTGATTCCTGGGATGGCGGGACTGTCGTATGAGAAGAGATTGAGTAAACTAGGCCTGTATTCTCTTGAATTCAGAAGAATGAGAGGGGATCTCATTGAAGCATACAGAATTATTACAGGGCTTGATAGGGTGGATGCTGGGAGAATGTTTCCCTTGGCTGGGGAGTCTAGAACCAGGGGCCACAGCCTCAGGATAACGGGTAGGCCATTCAGGACTGAGATGAGAAGAAATTTCTTCACACAGAGGGTGGTGAATCTTTGGAATTCTCTACCCCAGAGGGCTGTGGAGGCTCAGTCATTGGGTATATTCAAAACAGATGTCGATAGATTTCTGACTAGTAAGGGCATCAAGGGATATGGCGATAGGGCCGGTGAATGGAGTTGAGGCAGAAGATCAGCCATGATCTCATTGAATGGTGGAGCAGGCTCGAAGGGCCAAATGGCCGACTCCTGCCCCTATTTCTTATGTTCTTATGTTCTTAAATCCATTCCGCCGCTCTGCACAGCCATTCCTCCACCACATATTAACATCAAAACCTGAAGTTTAATTTGTCTCCCGTAACATCTACTAATCTATTGTACTTTAAAAATTGATCAGTAATCATGGCTCCGATTAAGGGTAGTGTGCCTGATAATCCCCCCATCATTTAATCTCCGGCCCTTCCCTCCTCTAATGCTCCTTCCCAACATTTCGGGCAGCTGTTGCTTTCTCCTGCAGCCTCCGGCTCTTTTTCACCTCCTGTTTGAACCTTCCCTGCAGTTTCAGCCTCTTCCTTACATTAGGTTTGGGCCGAGGAGCTGCCCCTTCTCCCTCCTTCTGCCCCTCACTAACCTTTCCCTTCCACACGATGCCACCCCACCCCCCACTTCCATGTCTCTGTCCCCCTCTGACTCCTCACTCTCGAGCTCTTCTGTAACCTCCCATCCCTGCTCCCCATCAGGTACATAATCTCCCTTAGAGAGTCTTCCTGTTATCACGGTTTCTCCAACAGTGCCGCTCCCTTCAGCCTCATCTCCACCACTGACCCTTGCTCCCCGTTTCTTCTCTCTCTGGGACAATGGCGCCTATCTTGCTCCCTTCTGGCGTCTTTGTCTCCCCGCTCCCGTCCTGCTGCCCCTTTAAGGCTCCTGCCTCTTGCACCCTTTCCTTGTCTTGCGCCCCCCCCCGCTTCCCGAGATGTCCGACTCCCCATCTTTCTTTGGAGTATTGGGATTGGGAGCCAATGTAGGTCAGCGAGCTCAGGGGTGGGATGAACATTTATAGTGTCCAGACTCTCAATGGGAGAGCGAGTGTCCGAGAGCGGCTGTACCCCGGGGAAGAATAGGGGATAAGAGACAGCTGGCAAGTGGGAAAACCCGAGTCAAATCTCCATTGATTAGCTCAGCCCAGTTATTTAGAGATGTAGATAAATGTTATTATAAACAGTTTGTTCAATCTTGCACTCACGAATGGTGGTCGCTGCCTGAATTGAAATTCGGACTGATTGTGGGATCTGAATTCTCCTGACCTGTAGGCTGGCGGACCTGCTGGAACAGCACCAGGAGGAACTGGCAACAATTGAAGCCATCGACTCGGGCGCCGTTTACACGCTGGCGCTGAAAACCCACGTGGGCATGTCCATCCAGACATTCCGCTACTTCGCCGGATGGTGCGACAAGATTCAGGTTTGTGGCCGTCTTTACCGGCAGCACCTGAACTACCTTCTGCAGACCTACACATGGTTCACAACACCTGCACACACCTGCACACACCTGCACACACCTGTACACCTGCACACACCTGTACACCTGTACACACCTGTACACCTGCACACACCTGTACACACCTGTACACCTGCACACACCTGTAAACCTGCACACACCTGTACACACCTGCACACACCTGTACACCTGTACACACCTGTACACACCTGCACACACCTGTACACCTGTACACACCTGCACACACCTGTACACCTGCACACACCTGTACACACCTGTACACCTGCACACACCTGTACACCTGCACACACCTGTACACACCTGTACACCTGCACACACCTGTACACCTGCACACACCTGTACACCTGTACACACCTGTACACCTGCACACACCTGTACACACCTGTACACCTGCACACACCTGTAAACCTGCACACACCTGTACACACCTGCACACACCTGTACACCTGCACACACCTGTACACCTGCACACACCTGCACACACCTGTAAACCTGCACACACTCATACACCTGCACACACCTGTACACACCTGCACACACCTGTACACACCTGCACACACCTGTACACCTGCACACACCTGTATACCTGTACACACCTGTATACCTGCACACACCTGTACACACCTGCACACACCTGCACACACCTGTATACCTGTACACACCTGCGCACACCTGTATACCTGCACACACCTGTATACCTGCACACACCTGTATACCTGCACACACCTGTATACCTGCACACACCTGTATACCTGTACACAACCGCACACACCTGTACACCTGCACACACCTGCACACACCTGTATACCTGCCCCAGTTTGTGTGGGAAAGGGTTTGTTTAATCACTAATGCTGCCTATCCCTCTCTCTCTCTCTAGGGCTCCACCATCCCCATTAACCAAGCTCGGCCGAATCGCAACTTAACCTTTACTAAGAGGGAGCCGATTGGGTAAGAGTTTGACCTACACTTGCGCACTGATTTTTTATTTTCCGGGGGGAGGAGGAATGTGAGGCCTAGTGTGCAACTTCAGCCCAGCCCCACTGTAGCAATGGGCAGTAAAGGGGCTCAGAACAGAGTGCACGGTGAACAGGGGTTAGCAAGACCCCAATTGATGCCAAAACTCTATCATTATCATAGCCAGCTGATCATGAATGCAGCAAGCCCTCACCTTTGAACTCTCCCCTCTACCAGCTCTCTGCCCCTTTGTTACCGGTACAGTAGCCTAGAGGTCGTGAGTTCAAATCGCACCGTGGTAAATTGTTGAAGTGAATTCAATAAATTCCTGGCACCAGGAAAATGGCCGTAAAACTGAAAGAAAACCCAACTGGTTCACTGATGTCCTTCAGGGAAGGGATCCTGCTGCCCTTAGCCGGCCTGGCCTGTTCCTGACTCCAGTATAAACCATTGGGTTTTTAACGACAACCCTAGCGTCACTTTTACTGATACCAGATTTTTATTTCCAGTTTTTATTGAACTGATTCAAATTCTCAAACTGCTGTGGTTGGGAATAAATGACCAGATCATCTGTTTTAAGTGTTGGTTGAGGGATAAATATTCACCAGGACACTGGGGAGAACTCCCCTGCTCTTCTTCCAATAGTGGCACGGGATCTTTTACATCCACCCGAGAGAGCAGACGGGACTTCGGTTTAACGTCTCATCCAAAAGATGGCACTCCGACAGTGCAGCGCTCCCTCAGTACTGCCCCTCCGACAGTGCGGCGTTCCCTCAGTACTGCCCCTCCGATAGTGCAGCACTCCCTCAGTACTGCCCCTCAGACAGTGCAGCACTCCCTCAGTACTGCCCCTCCGACAGTGCAGCGCACCCTCAGTACTGCCTCTCCGATAGTGCAGCACTCCCTCAGCACTGCCCCTCCGACAGTGCAGCACTCCCTCAGTACTGCCACTCCGACAGTGCAGCACTCCCTCATTACTGCCCCTCCGATAGTGCAGCACTCCCTCAGTACTGCCCCTCCGACAGTGCGGCGCTCCCTCAATACTGCCCCTCTGACAGTGCGGCACTCCCTCAGTACTGACCCTCCGACAGTGCGGCGTTTCCTCAGTACTGCCCCTCCGACAGTGCAGCGCTCCCTCAGTACTGACCCTCCGACAGTGCAGCACTCCCTCAGTACTGCCCCTCCGACAGTGCAGCGCTCCCTCAGTACTGCCCCTCTGACAGTGCAGCGCTCCCTTAGTACTGCCCCTCCGACAGTGCAGCACTCCCTCAGTACTGCCCCTCCGACAGTGCGGCGCTCCCTCAGTACTGAGCCTCCGACAGTGCGGCGCTCCCTCAGTACTGCCCCTCCGACAGTGCGGTGCTCCCTCAGTACTGCCCCTCCGACAGTGCGGCGCTCCCTCAGTACTGCCTCTCCGACAGTGCAGCGCTCCCTCAGTACTGCCCCTCCGACAGTGCAGCGCTCCCTCAGTACTGACCCTCCGACAGTGCAGCGCTCCCTCAGTACTGCCCCTCCGACAGTGCAGCGCTCTCTCAGTACTGACAACTCTGACAGTGCAGCACTCCCTCAGTACTGACTCTCCGACAGTGCGGCAATCCCTCAGTACTGCCCCTCCGACAGTGCGGCGCTACCTCAGTACTGCCCCTCCGACAGTGCGGCGCTCCCTCAATACTGCCCCTCCAACAGTGCAGCGCTCCCTCAGTACTGCCCCTCCGACAGTGCAGCGCTCCCTCAGTACTGCCCCTCCGACAGTGCAGCACTCCCTCAGTACTGCCCCTCCGACAGTGCGGCGCTCCCTCAGTACTGCCCCTCCGACAGTGCAGCACTCCCTCAGTACTGCCCCTCCGACAGTGCGGCGCTCCCTCAGTACTGCCCCTTCGACAATGCGGCGCTCCCTCATTACTACCACTCCGACAGTGTGGCGCTCCCTCAGTACTGCCCCTCCGACAGTGTAGCACTCCCTCAGTACTGCCCCGCTGACAGTGCAGCGCTCCCTCAGTACTGCCCCTCCGACAGTGCAGCGCTCCCTCAGTACTGCCCCTCTTACAGTGCAGCGCTCCCTCAGTACTGCCCCTCCGACAGTGCAGCACTCCCTCAGTACTGCCCCTCCGACAGTGCGGCGCTCCCTCAGTACTGCCCCTCCGACAGTGCAGCACTCCCTCAGTACTGCCCCTCCGACAGTGCGGCGCTCCCTCAGTACTGAGCCTCCGACAGTGCGGCGGTCCCTCAGTACTGCCCCTCCGACAGTGCAGCGCTCCCTTAGTACTGCCCCTCCGACAGTGCGTCGCTCCCTCAGTACTGCCCCTCCGATAGTGCAGCACTCCCTCAGTACTGCCCCTCCGACAGTGCGTCGCTCCCTCAGTACTGCCCCTCCGACAGTGCAGCACTCCCTCATTACTGCCCCTCCGATAGTGCAGCACTCCCTCAGTACTGCCCCTCCGACAGTGCGGCGCTCCCTCAGTACTGCCCCTCTGACAGTGCGGCACTCCCTCAGTACTGCCCCTCCGACAGTGCAGCGCTCCCTCAGTACTGCCCCTCCGACAGTGCAGCGCTCCCTCAGTACTGCCCCTCCGACAGTGCAGCGCTCCCTCAACACTGCCCCTCCGACAGTGCAGCGCTCCTTCAGTACTGACCCTCCGACAGTGCAGCGCTCCCTCAGTACTGCCCCTCCGACAGTGCGGCGTTTCCTCAGTACTGCCCCTCCGACAGTGCAGCGCTCCCTCAGTACTGACCCTCCGACAGTGCAGCACTCCCTCAGTACTGCCCCTCCGACAGTGCAGCGCTCCCTCACTACTGCCTCTCTGACAGTGCAGCCCTCCCTCAGTACTGACCCTCCGACAGTGCAGCGCTCCCTCAGTACTGCCCCTCCGACAGTGCAGCGCTCTCTCAGTACTGACAACTCTGACAGTGCAGCACTCCCTCAGTACTGACTCTCCGACAGTGCGGCAATCCCTCAGTACTGCCCCTCCGACAGTGCGGCGCTCCCTCAGTACTGCCCCTCCGACAGAGCGGCGCTCCCTCAATAGTGCCCCTCCAACAGTGCAGCGCTCCCTCAGTACTGCCCCTCCGACAGTGCAGCGCTCCCTCAGTACTGCCCCTCCGACAGTGCAGCACTCCCTCAGTACTGCCCCTCCGACAGTGCGGCGCTCCCTCAGTACTGCCCCTCCGACAGTGCAGCACTCCCTCAGTACTGCCCCTCCGACAGTGCAGCGCTCCCTCAGTACTGCCCCTTCGACAATGCGGTGCTCCCTCATTACTACCACTCCGACAGTGTGGCGCTCCCTCAATACTGCCCCTCCGACAGTGTAGCACTCCCTCAGTACTGCCCCGCTGACAGTGCAGCGCTCCCTCAGTACTGCCCCTCCGACAGTGCAGCGCTCCCTCAGTACTGCCCCTCTGACAGTGCAGCGCTCCCTCAGTACTGCCCCTCCGACAGTGCAGCAGTCCCTCAGTACTGCCCCTCCGACAGTGCGGTGCTCCCTCAGTACTGCCCCTCCGACAGTGCAGCACTCCCTCAGTACTGCCCCTCCGACAGTGCGGCGCTCCCTCAGTATTGAGCCTCCGACAGTGCGGCGCTCCCTCAGTACTGCCCCTCCGACAGTGCAATGCTCCCTCAGTACTGCCCCTCCGACAGTGCAGCGCTCCCTCAGTACTGCCCCTCCGACAGTGCAGCGCTCCCTCAACACTGCCCCTCCGACAGTGCAGCGCTCCCTCAGTACTGACCCTCCGACAGTGCAGCGCTCCCTCAGTACTGCCCCTCCGACAGTGCAGCACGCCCTCATTACTGCCCCTCCGATAGTGCAGCTCTCCCTCAGTACTGCCCCTCCGACAGTGCGGCGCTCCCTCAGTACTGCCCCTCTGACAGTGCGGCACTCCCTCAGTACTGACCCTCCGACAGTGCGGCGCTCCCACAGTACTGCCCCTCCGACAGTGCAGCGCTCCCTTAGTACTGCCCCTCTGACATTGCGGCGCTCCCTCAGTACTGACCCTCCGACAGTGCAGCGCTCCCTCAACACTGCCCCTCCGACAGTGCAGCGCTCCCTCAGTACTGCCCCTCCGACAGTGCAGCGCTCCCTCAGTACTGCCCCTCCGACAGTGCAGCGCTCCCTCAGTACTGCCCCTCCGACAGTGCAGCGCTCCCTCAACACTGCCCCTCCGACAGTGCAGCGCTCCCTCAGTACTGACCCTCCGACAGTGCAGCGCTCCCTCAGTACTGCCCCTCCGACAGTGCGGCGTTTCCTCAGTACTGCCCCTCCGACAGTGCAGCACTCCCTCAGTACTGCCCCTCCGACAGTGCAGCGCTCCTTCAGTACTGCCTCTCTGACAGTGCAGCGCTCCCTTAGTACTGCCCCTCCGACAGTGCAGCACTCCCTCAGTACTGCCCCTCCGACAGTGCGGCGCTCCCTCAGTACTGAGCCTCCGAAAGTGCGGCGCTCCCTCAGTACTGCCTCTCCGACAGTGCGGCGCTCCCTCAGTACTGCCCCTCCGACAGTGCGGCGCTCCCTCAGTACTGCCCCTCCGACAGTGCAGCGCTCCCTCAGTACTGCCCCTCCGACAGTGCAGCACTCCCTCAGTACTGCCCCTCCGACAGTGCAGCGCTCCTTCAGTACTGCCTCTCTGACAGTGCAGCGCTCCCTTAGTACTGCCCCTCCGACAGTGCAGCACTCCCTCAGTACTGCCCCTCCGACAGTGCGGCGCTCCCTTAGTACTGCCCCTCCGACAGTGCAGCACTCCCTCAGTACTGCCCCTCCGACAGTGCGGCGCTCCCTCAGTACTGAGCCTCCGACAGTGCGGCGCTCCCTCAGTACAGCCCCTCCGACAGTGCGGCGCTCCCTCAGTACTGCCCCTCCGACAGTGCGGCGCTCCCTCAGTACTGCCCCTCCGACAGTGCTACGCTCCCTCAGTACTGACCATCCGACAGTGCAGCACTCCCTCAGTACTGCCCGTCCGACTGTGCAGCGCTCCCTCAGTACAAACCCTCCGACATTGCAGCGCTCCCTCAGTACTGCCCCTCCGACAGTGCAGCGCTCTCTCAGTACTGACAACTCTGACAGTGCAGCACTCCCTCAGTACTGACTCTCCGACAGTGCGGCAATCCCTCAGTACTGCCCCTCCGACAGTGCGGCGCTCCCTCAGTACTGCCCCTCCGACAGTGCGGCACTCCCTCAATACTGCCCCTCCAACAGTGCAGCGCTCCCTCAGTGCTGCCCCTCCGACAGTGCAGCGCTCCCTCAGTACTGCCCCTCCGACAATGCGGCGCTCCCTCAGTACTGCCCCTTCGACAATGCAGCGCTCCCTCATTACTACCACTCCGACAGTGTGGCGCTCCCTCAGTACTGCCCCTCCGACAGTGTAGCACTCCCTCAGTACTGCCCCGCTGACAGTGCAGCGCTCCCTCAGTACTGCCCCTTCGACAGTGCAGCACTCCCTCACTACTGCCCCTCTGACAGTGCGGTGCTCCCTCAGTAGTGACCCACCGACAGTGCAGCGCTCCCTCAGTACTGCCCCTCCGACAGTGCAGCACTCCCTCAGTGCTGCCCCTCCGACAGTGCGGCGCTCCCTCAGTACTGAGCCTCCGACAGTGCGGCGCTCCCTCAGTACTGCCCCTCCGACAGTGCGGCGCTCCCTCAGTACTGCCCCTCCGACAGTGCGGCGCTCCCTCAGTACTGCCCCTCCGACAGTGCAGTACTCCCTCAGTACTGCCCCTCCGACAGTGCAGCGCTCCCTCAGTACTGCCCCTCCGACAGTGCAGCACTCCCTCAGTACTGCCCCTCCGACAGTGCGGCGCTCCCTCAGTACTGCCCCTCCGACAGTGCAGCACTCCCTCAGTACTGCCCCTCCGACAGTGCAGCGCTCCCTCAGTACTGCCCCTTCGACAATGCGGTGCTCCCTCATTACTACCACTCCGACAGTGTGGCGCTCCCTCAATACTGCCCCTCCGACAGTGTAGCACTCCCTCAGTACTGCCCCGCTGACAGTGCAGCGCTCCCTCAGTACTGCCCCTCCGACAGTGCAGCGCTCCCTCAGTACTGCCCCTCTGACAGTGCAGCGCTCCCTCAGTACTGCCCCTCCGACAGTGCAGCACTCCCTCAGTACTGCCCCTCCGACAGTGCGGTGCTCCCTCAGTACTGCCCCTCCGACAGTGCAGCACTCCCTCAGTACTGCCCCTCCGACAGTGCGGCGCTCCCTCAGTATTGAGCCTCCGACAGTGAGGCGCTTCCTCAGTACTGCCCCTCCGACAGTGCAATGCTCCCTCAGTACTGCCCCTCCGACAGTGCAGCGCTCCCTCAGTACTGCCCCTCCGACAGTGCAGCGCTCCCTCAACACTGCCCCTCCGACAGTGCAGCGCTCCCTCAGTACTGACCCTCCGACAGTGCAGCGCTCCCTCAGTACTGCCCCTCCGACAGTGCAGCACGCCCTCATTACTGCCCCTCCGATAGTGCAGCTCTCCCTCAGTACTGCCCCTCCGACAGTGCGGCGCTCCCTCAGTACTGCCCCTCTGACAGTGCGGCACTCCCTCAGTACTGACCCTCCGACAGTGCGGCGCTCCCACAGTACTGCCCCTCCGACAGTGCAGCGCTCCCTTAGTACTGCCCCTCTGACATTGCGGCGCTCCCTCAGTACTGACCCTCCGACAGTGCAGCGCTCCCTCAACACTGCCCCTCCGACAGTGCAGCGCTCCCTCAGTACTGCCCCTCCGACAGTGCAGCGCTCCCTCAGTACTGCCCCTCCGACAGTGCAGCGCTCCCTCAGTACTGCCCCTCCGACAGTGCAGCGCTCCCTCAACACTGCCCCTCCGACAGTGCAGCGCTCCCTCAGTACTGACCCTCCGACAGTGCAGCGCTCCCTCAGTACTGCCCCTCCGACAGTGCGGCGTTTCCTCAGTACTGCCCCTCCGACAGTGCAGCACTCCCTCAGTACTGCCCCTCCGACAGTGCAGCGCTCCTTCAGTACTGCCTCTCTGACAGTGCAGCGCTCCCTTAGTACTGCCCCTCCGACAGTGCAGCACTCCCTCAGTACTGCCCCTCCGACAGTGCGGCGCTCCCTCAGTACTGAGCCTCCGAAAGTGCGGCGCTCCCTCAGTACTGCCTCTCCGACAGTGCGGCGCTCCCTCGGTACTGCCCCTCCGACAGTGCGGCGCTCCCTCAGTACTGCCCCTCCGACAGTGCAGCGCTCCCTCAGTACTGCCCCTCCGACAGTGCAGCGCTCCCTCAACACTGCCCCTCCGACAGTGCAGCGCTCCCTCAGTACTGACCCTCCGACAGTGCAGCGCTCCCTCAGTACTGCCCCTCCGACAGTGCGGCGTTTCCTCAGTACTGCCCCTCCGACAGTGCAGCACTCCCTCAGTACTGCCCCTCCGACAGTGCAGCGCTCCTTCAGTACTGCCTCTCTGACAGTGCAGCGCTCCCTTAGTACTGCCCCTCCGACAGTGCAGCACTCCCTCAGTACTGCCCCTCCGACAGTGCGGCGCTCCCTCAGTACTGAGCCTCCGACAGTGCGGCGCTCCCTCAGTACAGCCCCTCCGACAGTGCGGCGCTCCCTCAGTACTGCCCCTCCGACAGTGCGGCGCTCCCTCAGTACTGCCCCTCCGACAGTGCTACGCTCCCTCAGTACTGACCATCCGACAGTGCAGCACTCCCTCAGTACTGCCCGTCCGACTGTGCAGCGCTCCCTCAGTACAAACCCTCCGACATTGCAGCGCTCCCTCAGTACTGCCCCTCCGACAGTGCAGCGCTCTCTCAGTACTGACAACTCTGACAGTGCAGCACTCCCTCAGTACTGACTCTCCGACAGTGCGGCAATCCCTCAGTACTGCCCCTCCGACAGTGCGGCGCTCCCTCAGTACTGCCCCTCCGACAGTGCGGCACTCCCTCAATACTGCCCCTCCAACAGTGCAGCGCTCCCTCAGTGCTGCCCCTCCGACAGTGCAGCGCTCCCTCAGTACTGCCCCTCCGACAATGCGGCGCTCCCTCAGTACTGCCCCTTCGACAATGCAGCGCTCCCTCATTACTACCACTCCGACAGTGTGGCGCTCCCTCAGTACTGCCCCTCCGACAGTGTAGCACTCCCTCAGTACTGCCCCGCTGACAGTGCAGCGCTCCCTCAGTACTGCCCCTTCGACAGTGCAGCACTCCCTCACTACTGCCCCTCTGACAGTGCGGTGCTCCCTCAGTAGTGACCCACCGACAGTGCAGCGCTCCCTCAGTACTGCCCCTCCGACAGTGCAGCACTCCCTCAGTGCTGCCCCTCCGACAGTGCGGCGCTCCCTCAGTACTGAGCCTCCGACAGTGCGGCGCTCCCTCAGTACTGCCCCTCCGACAGTGCGGCGCTCCCTCAGTACTGCCCCTCCGACAGTGCAGCGCTCCCTCAGTACTGCCCCTCCGACAGTGCAGTACTCCCTCAGTACTGCCCCTCCGACAGTGCAGCACTCCCTCAATACTGCCCATCCGACAGTGCGGCGCTCCCTCAGTACTGCCCCTCCGACAGTGCAGCTCTCCCTCAATACTGCCCGTCTGACAGTGTGGCGCTCCCTCAGTACTGCCTCTCCGACAGTGCAGTGCTCCCTCAGTACTGCCCCTCCGACAGTGCAGCTCACCCTCAGTACTGCCCCTCCGGCAGTGCAGCGCTCCCTCAGTACTGCACTGGGGTGTCAGCCTGGATTATGGGCCGAAGTCTCTGGAGTGGGACTCAAACCCACAACCTTCTGACTCCAAGGTGAGAGTGCTGCCCACTGAGCCACGGCTGACACTAGTTTTTTCTGGTTAGTTTTGGGATTTTTACAGTGATACAGAGCCGTGGTTCACTTGAAGGGATAATTACTAGTCCTAGCCCTTTTCGGGCTACCCCAGATCAGGCGTATTCCCCAGACGTTCACCTTCAACTAAAGTTAGTGGTAGCCGAATCCTATAAGACGCTTAATTGGGTCTAAAGGTCAGACAACCTCTCCCTAAAGGAAAGAAACGACCTGAAGATGTTACCATCCTCTGGATGGCACTTTTAACAAGTTTAACAAGACTGTAATCTTCCGGATGTTATGAGGGTCCGGAAAACCCCCCAGAATTCTGTAACTCCTCTCAAAAGAGTGTACAGAAATTGAGTTCGCGAGATTGATACAGAAATACTCTGTGAGATAATTCTCAAAATATATAGATTTATTAAAGAACCGACATGCAGCTAACAGTTGTTGATTCAATCGCAACTTTAACAGTTCAAAATACAAATAGCTTACATTTCTTATTCTCAGAGATCCTTATTCTCAAATCTTAACTTCGTTACTCTTCTACTTATTCTTAATCCAGAATATCCACCAAAATCAAATAAAAGTATCTCTTGATCCCCGAGACTCAAAGGGTTAAAAACTTACAGAGCCTGCCTCTGAAGAGAGAAGCGCTTGCCTCATTCCAGCGACTTCTAACTTTCCATCTGAAAAGCTCTATTTTTATACCTTTTTTTAGTGGTTTATCCTTTGAAGTTTTCTGCTGATGTAAGCTAATTATCTCTAGCTATTCTCTATTGAATTCTTTTCTATTCTTACTCTCAATTCAGCTGTTAACTTTTAGAATCCTGTCTGCTGTATAGGTGTTTCAAAAACTTATCATAAAAAATAATGTAACAGCAGTATCTATTTGATGCCATTCTTAGCAAGGTCTTTCATTGAATTCTTAATATTGGCTTAACTGCTTGTATTACAGACTTCTCGTCTCCTTGTGTTCCAAGTTCAACACATAAACAATGTGATTGCTTGGTACATCTATTGATGTAATATTTTCAAAGTCTTCTGTAGGTATCCTTTACAACATGTAAATTAAAAACACTTCATCTAGGGTGTTCTTTGCATTTCTTAGCTACTTCAGTTGGTTGTATATATAATCGTGTTTCCTGTTTCATTTGATGTTACTTTTACAAAGGCACATGGTTTTTTAATGTTCTGTGTTTCTTGTTCGAAGTGTTATTTTTTTAACACTTTACTTGGGCATTGCTATTGTGTTGGTTCCAAACTATAGACTCCTTGGAACCAACTCTTTGCTTCTTCAATGTAATGTTCTGTGTTTCTGTTCAACGTGTTAATTTTTAACACTTTAAACTGGGTATAGCTATTGTGTTGGTTCCAAACTGCAGACTCCTTGGAACCAACTCTTTGCTTCTTCAATAGGCCATTGTCTCAGTGTCAATAACCAATCTTTATCTCAAAAGCCTGTGTGGTGTTTACAGCTTTGTGACGTTGAGGCTTTTAGATTTTTAAACCCAGTTTGTCATGTTTTAATAAAATCAGAATTCTGTTCATTGGATGGTGTATTTTTCTGCATAGATTTGGCTCATTCCTTTACACACTCTTGGCTTTCTATTAAAACAGGGTGTGTGGTATCGTGATCCCGTGGAACTATCCACTCATGATGTTGGCATGGAAGACCGCAGCCTGCCTTGCTGCTGGTAACACCGTGGTTCTGAAGCCGGCACAGGCAAGTTGGCCACCTCACACCTTTACAAGCATGCGGCAGAATTGTTGTTACTATCCTATAAGAATAGCCAGCCAGTACCCAACATTGGTGCAGTGTTTGGGATATGGAATAACCGGACTGGAAACTCCCCCAAAGCCTGAGCCATACACACCGGGAAGGTCACGGGTTTGAACCTCTGGCACGGTGAACCGGGGCAGCTGTCTAGACAATTCAGCTCAGGACCTCAAATACATTGAGTGTCAAAGACGTTAGTTCCCGAGTCCATCTCTCAGCAGCTGTGAGGTAACCGTGCCCAGTAGGTTCATCCCAATGGGTCGCGTAGTTGCTGAAAAGTTGACACAACTTTTGTGATAGATTCCCCCTCCCCCAAATTCCTTAGAAGTAAACAGACTTAATCGGTGTTCCAGGCCCGTTCACGGTCTGCATTCCTTCCTGGTGGGACGTCGGAGCAGCACAGCTGGATGCTGCAGCTGGTCATGGCCTTTCGTCGAGGCATCTGGGTGATGTCCATGGACAGCGTGGCTGAGTGAGGCTTTGGGGTGAGGGTCCAGGTAAGGAGACTGGATGAGGCCTGTGGGCAGAATGGGTGTGGAAGTGATTTGGCCTCTGGCTTGGGGACGATGGGTGAGGTGTGAAGGATGGGTAAGGCCCCTCAGAGACTCGTTATTGATGCAGGGAACATCTGATTCATTCCGACAGGTGACTCCCTTGACGGCCTTGAAATTTGCAGAGCTCACGGCAAAGGCTGGATTCCCAAAGGGCGTGGTGAACATCTTACCAGGAGCAGGTAGGCTGGCCGTAGGACACACAGCGCGCACAGAAAGCCACCCCATCAACGGGCTGTAGGACACACAGCGCGCACAGAAAGCCACCCAGTCAGTGGGCCGTAGGACACACAGCGCACTCAGAAAGCCACCCCATCAGCGGGCCGTAGGACGCACAGCGCACTCAGAAAGCCACCCAGTCAGTGGGCCGTAGGACACACAGCGAGCACAGAAAGCCACCCAGTCAGTGGGCCGTAGGACACACAGCGAGCACAGAAAGCCACCCAGTCAGTGGGCCGTAGGACGCACAGCGCACTCAGAAAGCCACCCAGTCAGTGGGCCGTAGGACGCACAGCGCACACAGAAAGCCATCCCGTCAGCGGGCCGTAGCTTGGCATTCAGCGGGAGGCCTAAACAACCGAGACATGTGCAGCTAGTCAGCTGCTCAAAACAGCTAAAAATAAACATGGCTTGAATCTTACTCCGGGCCAGCAGTAAAAGGTTAGTCATCCACCTTTGACTGAGATTAAACCCGAGCGTTGGAGGAATGACTTACAAGAAAGAAAGATTTGCATTTCTATAGCGCCTTTCAGGACCTCAGGATGTCTCTAAGCGCTTCATAGCCAATGAAGTACTTTTGAAGTGTAATCACTGTTGTAAACCGCAGCAGCCAATTTGGACACAGAAAGCTCCCACAAACAGCAATGAGAAAAAGGACCACATAATCTGGTTTTAGTGATGTTGGTTGAGGGATAAATATTGGCCAGGACACCGGGGAGAACTCCCCTGCTCTTCTTCGAATAGTGGCCGTGGGATCTTTTATGTTCACCTGAGAGAGCAGACGGGGCCTCGGTTTAACGTCTCATCCAAAAGACGGCACCTCCGACAGTGCGGCGCTCCCTCAGTACTGCCCCTCTGACAGTGCAGCACTCCCTCAGTACTGCCCTCTGACAGTGCAGCACTCCCTCAGTACTGCCCCTCTGACAGTGCAGCACTCCCTCAGTACTGCCCCTCTGACAGTGCAGCACTCCCTCAGTACTGCCCCTCCGACAGTGCAGCGCTCCCTCAGTAATGCCCCTCCGGCAGTGCAGCGCTCCCTCAGTACTGCCCCTCTGACAGTACAGTGCTCCCTCAGTACTGCCCCTCCGGCAGTGCAGCACTCCCTCAGTAATGCCCCTCCGGCAGTGTAGCACTCCCTCAGTACTGCCCCTCCGACAGTGCAGCACTCCCTCAGTACTGCCCCTCTGACAGTACAGCGCTCCCTCAGTACTGCCCCTCCGACAGTGCAGCGCTCCCTCAGTACTGCCCCTCTGACAGTACAGCGCTCCCTCAGTACTGCCCCTCTGACAGTACAGCACTCCCTCAGTACTGCCCCTCCGACAGTGCAGCGCTCCCTCAGTACTGCCCCTCCGGCAGTGCAGCGCTCCCTCAGTACTGCCCCTCTGACAGTACAGCGCTCCCTCAGTACTGCCTCTCTGACAGTACAGCACTCCCTCAGTACTGCCCCTCCGACAGTGCAGCACTCCCTCAGTACTGCCCCTCCGACAGTGCAGCACTCCCTCAGTACTGCCCCTCTGACAGTACAGCGCTCCCTCAGTACTGCCCCTCCAACAGTGCAGCGCTCCCTCAGTACTGCCCCTCTGACAGTACAGCGCTCCCTCAGTACTGCCCCTCTGACAGTACAGCACTCCCTCAGTACTGCCCCTCCGACAGTGCAGCGCTCCCTCAGTACTGCCCCTCCGGCAGTGCAGCACTCCCTCAGTACTGCCCCTCTGACAGTACAGCGCTCCCTCAGTACTGCCTCTCCGACAGTACAGCACTCCCTCAGTACTGCCCCTCCGACAGTGCAGCACTCCCTCAGTACTGCCCCTCCGACAGTGCAGCACTCCCTCAGCACTGCCCCTCCGACAGTGCAGCGCTCCCTCAGTACTGCCCCTCCGACAGTGCAGCGCTCCCTCAGTACTGACCCTCCTACAGTGCAGTGCTCCCTCAGTACTGCCCTACCGACAGTGCGGCGCTCCCTCAGTACTGCCCATCCGACAGTGTAGCGCTCCCTCAGTACTGCCCCTCCGACAGTGCGGCGCTCCCTCAGTACTGCCCCTCCGACAGTGCAGCGTTCCCTCAGTACTGCCCCTCCGACAGTGCAGCGCTCCCTCTGCACTGCCCCTCCGACAGTGCAGCGCTCCCTCAGTACTGCCCCTCTGACAGTGCGGCGCTCCCTCAGTACTGCCCCTCTGACAGTGCGAGCTCCCTCAGTACTGCTCCTCCGACAGTGCAGCGCTCCCTCAGTACCGCCCCTCCGACAGTGCAGCACTCCCTCAGTACTGCCCCTCCGACAGTGCGGCGCTCCCTCAGTACTGCCCCTCCGACAGTGCAGCACTCCCTCAGTACTGACCCTCCGACAGTGCAGCACTCCCTCAGTACTGCCCCTCCGACAGTGCGGCGCTCCCTCAGTACTGCCCCTCCGACAGTGCAGCGCTCCCTCAGTACTGCCCCTCTGACAGTGCGGCGCTCCCTCAGTACTGCCCCTCCGACAGTGCGGCGCTCCCGCAATACTGGTACTGGAGTGTCAGCCTGGATTTTGTGCTCGAGTCTCTGGAGTGGGGCTCGAACCCACGACCTTCTGACTCAGAGGCGAGTCAAGGCTGACACCTTTTATTTCCAATAATCATTGTAAAGGGTCTCCTGCTTCCCCATCACAGAGAAAGATTTGTTCGCCCCTCATTTTCCCAAAGTGAGGTCTCCTGGGCCATTGACCAGCTCTACCCTTCGCGTCAGCTTTCGCTGTCTGGGTCTGGCGGCGTTTAGTTCTGCTTTGGGCTTGCACTGAGAGATTAGTTTTCTGCCTTACAGGTTCGTTGATTGGACAGAGAATCGCTGACCATCCGGATGTGAGAAAGCTGGGGTTCACTGGATCAACTCCAGTGGGGAAACAAATCATGAAAAGGTACGGTCAACAGATTGTGACCAACCAGTCATCTTTACTTCATTAAAGATAGAAAGAAACTTGCGTTTCTCCAGCACCTTTCACCACCTCAGGACATCCCAAAGCGCTTCACAGCCAATGAGTGTAGTGTTGATGTTACTGGACCAGAGTTCCCGCTAAGCTGCGCGCACGTGCGGCTGCGCAGTGGGCTGAGTGGTCCCGCGCGAGCCGCTCACCGGCTTCTTCATTGGAGGGACCGCGCACGCACAAACATTTGAATGGGTCGCGCATTGGGGGAGGCGGGCCGCGCTGGAGGCCGCGCGGAATACGGGAGACATTGGTCTGGACTAATAATCCCGAGAACTTGAGTTCAAATCCCACATGGGCAGTTTGAGAATTTGAATTCAGTTTAAAATAAATCTGGGAATAAAAAGCTGGGATCAGTAAAAGTGACCATGAAGCTGTCGGATTGTCGTAAAAACCCAACTGGGTCACTGATGTCCTTTAAAGAAGGAAACCTGCCGTCCTCACCCGGTCTGGGCCTATAGGTGACTCCAGTCCCACAGCAGGGTGGTTGACTCTTAACTGCCCTCTGAAGTGGCCGAGCGAGACACTCAGTTTATATCAAACCTGCATCAGTTCAAGAAGAAGGCCCACCCCCACCTTCTCGGGGCAACTAGGGATGGGCAATAAATGCCGGCCTTGCCAGCGACGCCCACATCCCGAGAATGAATTATAAAAAGTAACATTTCCATTTCCTAATTTTATTGATGGATGCCTTAATGCCTTTCACCTCTGGGTGTGCTGCTTGAATCCAACTCAGCCTATTGGGCATAATCTCGCAACTAAGAGAGAAGACTTGATCCAGGTCAATATAATGAAAGGCGTAGTAAACAAGAACATAAAAACATAAGAATTAGGAGCAGGAGTCGGCCATACGGCCCCTCGAGCCTGCTCCGCCATTCAATAAGATCATGGCTGATCATCGACCTCAACTCCACTTTCCCGCCCGATCCCCATACCCCTTGATTCCCCGAGAGTCCAAAAATCTATCGATCTCTGTCTTGAATATACTCAACGACTGAGCATCCACAGCCCTCTGGGGTAAAGAATTCCAAAGATTCACAACCCTCTAAATGAAGAAATTCCTCCTCATCTCAGTCTTAAATGGCCGACCCCTTATCCTGAGACTATGCCCCCTAGTTCTAGACACTCCAGCCAGGGGGAACAATCTCTCAGCATCTACCCTGTCAATCCCCCTCAGAATCTGGGTGGGGGGCAGGCCGGGGGTAGCAGTGCAGCATGATTCTGGTGGGGAAGGGGGGGTCACAATTTGTCAGATACCCCACAGGTTGTGCATCCGGAGGGGTCGGCGTTTCGTGAGCCCAGTCCCACTACATGCCCAGACGTCTGTGGATTAGTGTCTGGGCTTGTTTCAGGGCTCCCCCAGAAATACTGTCCCACTCTCCCCTGAAGACCCAGCAGATCGTATACCTACTGAGAACAGGTTAGGCTGCCTGGAGATCCCAAAGACACAAATGGACCTAAGGAAGTTGCCGCTCTATTCCCTGTGGGGAATGAAAATATTATTTTTTCAATTTTTGACCTTGGGTTCCAAATCCACAGCCTTCTGAGTCAGAGGCAAGAGAAAGAGTGTGAGACCCACTGAACCACAGCTGACCATGATGGCTTCTGATGACCATACACAGGGCCTCTTAAGAACATAAGAAACATAAGCAATAGGAGCAGGAGTCAGCCATTCGGCCCCTCGCTCCTGCTCCCCCATTCAATAAGATCATGGCTGATCATCTACAGCATTCCACCTTCCCGCACTATCCCCATATCCCCCGATTCTCTTAATATTCAAAAATCTATCGATCTCAATATTCAAAAATCTATCGATCTCCTCTGTTGTTTGTTTTGTTGCAGTGTCTAAAGTTATGACCGTTTTCTGTTCTATGTCCATTTCCTGAAGCAGGCGCAGGTCGGTGATTAATTTACAGGTTGGGTTTTCCATTAGCCAGAGAGTCAAAAGTCCTTGACCTTGCAATGACCAAAACAATCGGGTACCTTAAACCCACCTCGCGCACCCCCACCCCCACCCTCCAGCCTCAGGTCCCCCCCCACCCCGCCCCCACCCCCACCCTCCAGCCTCAAGTCGTCCCCCACCCCCACCCTCCAGCCTCAGGTCACCCCCCACCCCACCCCCGCCCTCCAGCCTCAAGTCACCCCCCACCCCGCCCCCACCCCCGCCCTCCAGCCTCAGGTCGTCCCCTACCCCACCCCCACCCTCCAGCCTCAGGTCCCCCCCCACCCCACCCCCGCCCTCCAGCCTCAGGTCGTCCCCCACCCCCACCCTCCAGCCTCAGGTCCCCCCCCACCCCACCCCCGCCCTCCAGCCTCAAGTCGTCCCCCACCCCCACCCTCCAGCCTCAGGTCCCCCCCACCCCCGCCCTCCAGCCTCAGGTCCCCCCCCACCCCCGCCCTCCGGCTCCTGCTCCTCCCAGCCCGACAGGCTGCGACCTCACCACCAGAGGAGAGCGGAGAGCTTCAGCTTGGTGCCCAGTGGCCAGTGTTAACGTGGCTTCGTCGCTCCTTCACTGGGCGGGCGATGCAGGAGCATTGCTGATATCACGGCCGAATCGAAAGCCTCCCCCTCCCCCTCCCCCTCCCCCACCCCCTCCCCGCCTCCCGCGTTCCTTAAATTAGGAGTCCAACAAATGTGGAGGGGCAGGAGGAATCGCTGCTAGGATGGTCAGGCATTGGCTGTGGATGGTGTGGGGCCGATGGGCTCCGTGACCTTTTCTCACTCTGGATTGTCTCTGCTGGTTGAAAGGGGTCTGAAAAGCCCTTGTCACCTCCAGACTCGACCAGCCCAACGCTCTCCGGGCCACCTCGCACCCTCCACCCTCCCGAAACTTCAGCTCATCCTCGAAGGCACGGCCGCCAATGGTGCAGCGATGGAGGCCAGAGTTAGAGGAGCGCAGAGATCTGGGAGGGTTGTAGGGCTGGAGGAGGTTAGAGAGATGGGGAGGGGCGAGGAGCGAGTTGAACACAAGGATGAGAATTTCAATATCGAAGTGGGCACGCCCCAGATTGTAAACTGTGCTATTTTTTTCTCTGTAGCTGTGCGGTGGCTAATGTGAAGAAAGTGTCTCTGGAGCTGGGCGGGAAATCGCCACTCATTATCTTCAGCGACTGCGATTTAGACAAGGCAGTGCGCACGGTAAGGAGAATAGCCCAGAGTCGGCGCTCTGAAGCATTTGAAGTGATTGGCCGTAATTTTAATCCAACGCCCCCATCAGGAAACCCACGGGATGGGGTGGAGCTCCGGTTTTACACCCTGTCCAACCTTACTCTCCATTGAAGTCTCTGGAGAGCAATATTGGGTGGGATGTGAAACCGCAGATTCATCCCATCCCGTGGGATCCTCCCCTGCGCGCTGGGTAAAATTACCCCCCTCTAGAAGGCAACACTTCCCGATCCGAGTGAATAATAGGGGCTGGAGACAGACCTGACCACCCTAATCACAACACTCCGCCGCCCCGCTCCCCCCACCCCCCACCCCCACTCCCCACTCCCCCCGCCCCACTCCCCCCGCCCCACACCCCCTGCCCCACACCCCCCCACCCCACAACCCATGCCCCACACCCCCCTCCCCCCGCCCCCCACCCCGCTCCCCCCTCCCCCCGCCCCGCTACCCCCACTCCCCCCGCCCCACTCCCCTCACCCACTCCCCCCGCCCCACACACCCCGCCCTACTCCCCCCTCCCCCCGTCCACTCCCCACTGCCCCTGCCCCCGCCCACACCCCCGCCCCACACACCCCCCGCCCCACTCCCCCCGCCCCACTCCCCCCACTCCCCCCGCCCCACTCCCCCTACTCCCCCCGCCCCACTCCCCCCGCCCCACTCCCCCCACTCCCCCCGCCCCACTCCCCCCACTCCCCCCGCCCCACTCCCCCCACTCCCCACGCCCCACACCCCCCGCCCCACAACCCATGCCCCACACACCCTGCCCCACACACCCCCCCCCCCGCCCACTCCCCCCACTCCCCACGCCCCGCTCCCCCGCCCAGGCTCTGATTGGTACATTTGGCTGCCTGGTGTTGCACTCGGCCGTGCAGACAAAGGACTCACCAGGTTCAGCCCCCAGGCTGAGCTGATCTGAGGTGCGTTGGGCTGCAATTGACCTCAGCAGCTCTGGGTTAATGAATGGGGAGTGAGAAGGGGAAAAATCAGCCAGGGTTCCTGCTCCTGATTACTACCCAGTCACTCCCATTGGAAAAGTGCGTATGTGGATGTCGGATGAGGACAGGAACAGGCTTGGCCCGCGATGCACCACTTGGAGAAACAGCCAGGTTCATACATTGCGACTGGCTACTTAGAATAGTCAAGTCTGGAGGTAACAAAGGTGTAGATAGATGAGGGTTTCAGCAGCGGATGAGCTGTGGCGGGGCGGAGACGGGTGATGTTACGGAGCTGGAAGTGGGCAGTGATGGAGAAGATATGGGATAGGAAGCTCAGCTCAGGGTCCAATAGGATGCCGAGTTTGTGAACAGTCTGGTTCCAACAGTCCCATTTCACCAGTCTGTCTGTGTCCTCCTGAAGTCTGTTACTATCCTCCTCAATGTTTACTACAGTTCCGAGTTTCATGTCATTTGCAAACTTTGAAATGAAACCCTGTATACACAAGTCCAGGTTATTAATATATACAGGAAACTTTTGTTTATCCGGCACCCAAATATCCAGAATTCTCGCTTAACCGGCAAAAATCATCCTCCGAAAACTCCTCTCAAATAACCGGCAATGTTGCCGAGTCGCAGTCGAGTCTCCGCGAACGCCGAGTACTCCGAAAACTCCTCTCAAATAACCGGCAATGTTGCCGAGTCCGAGTCCGAGTCCGCAAACGCCGATTTAGTCAGTAGGGGTAGTTTTCAAAAGTGCCACTACTCGGCCTCCTGGCGCTGTCGGAAGTATACTGCACACTTCTTGATTTATTTATTTTTCTTTGTTAAAAATAGCCTCGGTAGATATAACTCTCCGTTATCCGGTACTTTCGATAAACCGGCACCACGCCGGTCCCGTCGGTGCCGGTTAATAAAGAGTTTCCTGTATCAAAAAGATCAGTGGCCCTAATACTGACCCCTGGGGGACACCACTGTACACTTCCCTCCAGTCTGAAAAACAACCCTTCACCACTACTCTCTGCTTTCTGTCCCTTGGCCAATTTTGTATCCACACTGCCACTGTCCCTTTAATCCCATGGCCTTCAATTTTGCTAACAAGTCTATTGTGTGGCACTTTATTAAACTCCTTTTGAATGTTCATATACACAACATCCACCGCATTACCCTCATCAACACTCTCCGATACTTCTGGATGGACGGATTAAGATGGGCCGAATGGCCTTCCTCATCCACAAGTATCTTGTGGTCAAAGGATGGAGTGAAGTTCCGCCCCGCACTGGACCCCTTCCCAGAATGGACCTCGAGGAACATCGGCCTCAGAATATTTATCCATCTCCTTTGACGACATAGCGTTAGTTGCCTTTGCTGGGAGTCTCGTCACACACCCACTGCTCGAGGGGGGAGAGGAGGGGAGGGCGCGAGGGAGGGATTCTTCCTGAATCTGTCACAGTAGCAGAGACATGAGAGAAAAAAAATAGCAGGTCAGGGCCATAACGTAGTCTAGTGGTTAATGTAGTAATAAGCGTTAGTAATTCATTGGTCAGACGAGTAATGAATTGGCCTGAGTTCGAATCGCAGAAGGGCAAATTGTGAAATAGAATTCAATAAATCTGGTCATTCAGGAGCTGGTGTCAGTAAAAGTGACCGTGAGGCTGTCGGATTGTCGTAAAAACCCAACTGGTTCACTGATGTCCTTTAGGGAAGGAAACCTGCCGTCCTTACCCGGTCTGGGCCCACACGTGACTCTATGTGGTAGACACTTGGGGCAACTGGGGATGAGCAATAAATGCCGGCCGAACCGTGTCATCCATACCCTGAGAACGAATAATAATGTTACGTTTCATTTAACCCTTGCTTTGTCTTCCCAGGGGATGGGGGCTGTGTTCTTCAACAAGGGAGAGAACTGTATCGCTGCAGGACGACTTTTTGTCGAAGAATCGATCCACGATCAGTTTCTACACAAAGTGGTGAGTCTTACAGTTTGCCCCCCGTTCGGGTCTGAAGGACATTCAGCATCAGATATCCATTAAGACAGTGCGGAGGAAGACTGAGCCATTCAGCCGATCAAACCCAACTCCCTGTAAACCTTGGCTCAGCCGGCAGCTCTCTCTCTCCAGGAGTTCTCCCCGGTGTCCTGGGGCCAATATTTATCCTCAACCAACATCACTAAAACAGATTATCTGGTCATTATCACATTGCTGTTTGTGGGAGCTTGCTGTGCGCAATTGGCTCCCACGTTTCCCACATTACAACAGTGACTTCACTTCAAAAAGTACTTCATTGGCTGTAAAGCGCTTTGAGACGTCCGGTGGTCGTGAAAGGGGCTATAGAAATGTAAGTCATTCTTTCTCTTGCCTCTGAATCAGACGCTTGAGGATTCTAAGTCCCACTCCAGGGACTTGAGCACAAGATCCAGGCCCACACTCCCAGTGCCAGCACTGAGGGAGCGCTGCACTGTCGGAGGGGCAATACTGAGGGAGCGCCGCACTGTCGGAGGGGCAGTACTGAGGGAGCGCTGCACTGTCGGAGGGGCAGTACTGAGGGAGCGGTGCACTGTCGGAGGGGCAGTACTGAGGGAGCGCCGCACTGTCGGAGGGGCAGTACTGAGGGAGCGCAGCACTGTCGGAGGGGCAGTACTGAGGGAGTGCTGCACTGTCGGAGGGGCAGTACTGAGGGAGCGCTGCACTGTCGGAGGGGCAGTACTGAGGGAGCGCTGCACTGTCGGAGAGGCAGTACTGAGGGAGCGCTGCACTGTCGGAGGGGCAGTACTGAGGGAGCGACGCACTGTCGGAGGGGCAGTACTGAGGGAGTGCCGCACTGTCGGAGGGGCAGTACTGAGGGAGCGCTGCACTGTCAGAGGGGCAGTACTGAGGGAGCACTGCACTGTCAGAGGGGCAGTACTGAGGGAGTGCTGCACTGTCGGAGGGGCAGTACTGAGGGAGTGCCGCATTGTCGGAGGGTCAGTACTGAGGGAGTGCTGCACTGTCGGAGGGGCAGTACTGAGGGAGCGCTGCACTGTCGGAGGGGCAGTACTGAGGGAGCGCCGCACTGTCGGAGGGTCAGTACTGAGGGAGCGCTGCACTGTCGGAGGGGCAGTACTGAGGGAGTGCTGCACTGTCGGAGGGGCGGTACTGAGGGAGCGCTGCACTGTCGGAGGGGCAGTGCTGAGGGAGCGCTGC
>CM059444.1:65040222-65063420 GCA_030390025.1 Squalus acanthias
CCCAGGGCAGGTACAGCACGGGTTAGATACAGAGTAAAGCTCCCTCTACACTGTCCCATCAAACACTCCCAGGGCAGGTACAGCACGGGTTAGATACAGAGTAAAGCTCCCTCTACACTGTCCCATCAAACACTCCCAGGGCAGGTACAGCACGGGTTAGATACAGAGTAAAGCTCCCTCTACACTGTCCCATCAAACACTCCCAGGGCAGGTGCAGCACGGGTTAGATACAGAGTAAAGCTCCCTCTACACTGTCCCATCAAACACTCCCAGGGCAGGTACAGCACGGGTTAGATACAGAGTAAAGCTCCCTCTACACTGTCCCATCAAACACTCCCAGGGCAGGTACAGCACGGGTTAGATACAGAGTAAAGCTCCCTCTACACTTCCCCGTCAAACACTCGCAGGGCAGGTACAGCACGGGTTAGACACAGAGTAAAGCTCCCTCTACACTTCCCCGTCAAACACTCCCAGGGCAGGTACAGCACGGGTTAGACACAGAGTAAAGCTCCCTCTACACTGTCCCATCAAACACTCCCAGGGCAGGTACAGCACGAGTTGGATACAGAGTAAATCTCCCTCTACACTGTCCCATCAAACACTCCCAGGGCAGGTACAACACGGGGTTAGATACAGAGTAAAGCTCCCTCTACACTGTCCCATCAAACACTCCCAGGGCAGGTACAGCACGGGTTGGATACAGGTAAAGCTCACGCTATACTGTCCAACCTCTGAAGTATGCCCCTTGCTGCACCAGTGTGACTTTTTTCCAATGCCCTCATTTTGCAGCTTCTGACTGAGTTTAGCAGTGTTGTGTCCAATCTGCTGCGATGTTGTTCTGTGGACCCACAACCAGAAGGGTTTGAGTTGAGACCCAAAGCCATGTCATGCAGGCACCTCACAGCCAGCAGAGAAAGGAAACCTGCAGCCCATCACTCTGAGCTAGGATTGCACCCAGGACAGAGAATGACATCGAATTTACAGCACAGAAACAGGCCATTCGACTCAACTGCTCCGTGCCGGTGTTTCTGCTCCACACGAGCCTCCTCCCACCCTCTTCATCTCACCCTATCAACGGATCCTTCTATTCCTTTCTCCCTCATGTGTTTATCAGCTTCCCCTTAAATGCATCTCTGCTCTTCGCCTCAACCACTCCCTGTGGAGCGAGTTCCACATTCTCACCACTCTCTGGGTAAAGAAGTTTCTCCTGAATTCCCTATTGGATTGATTCCCTATACGACATGACGCTACTTATTCTCTTACCCTGACTTCCTCTTTGACTTTCTTCTCCTCTTCAGGTCAACTCCAAAGAAGAACTTTCTGAAGAAGAGAAGTACTTGGAGGCTGGGATCATTTTGCCGTCTTCATACTGGAGGTTCTTCACCAAAACCTGAAAGGAAACCACAAGCTTTTGAGGAACCATCACCCCAACAGGATATTGGGGGTAAAATTCAACATGGGCGGGGACGCAACACGAGCGATAGCGTCTCATCCACCCATTATACACCTTGCCCGATTATTCCTTTCCAATGAGTAGATTGGGCCGATACTCTCTGGAGTTTAGAAGAATGAGAGGTGATCACATTGAAACATATAAGATTCTGAGGGGGATTGACAGGGTAGATGCTGAGAGGTTGTTTCCCCTGGCTGGAGAGTCTAGAACTAGGGGGCATAGTCTCAGGATAAGGGGTCGGCCATTTAGGACTGAGATGAGGAGGAATTTCTTCACTCAGAGGTTTGTGAATCTTTGGAGTTCTCTGCCCCAGAGGGCTGTGGATGCTGAGTTGTTGAGTATATTCAAGGCTGAGATCGATAGATTTTTGGACTCGAGGGGAATCGAGGGATATGGAGATCGGGCAGGAAAGTGGAGTTGAGGTCGATGATCAGCCATGATCTTATTGAATGGCGGAGCAGGCTCGAGGGGCTGTATGGCCGACTCCTGCTCCTAATTCTTATGTTCTTATGAATTTTACCCCTAGAGTGTCACATTTATAGTTCCCCTTGCCTCAATCAGACAATACAACAGAGAGGTTTCCGATGACGCATAATTAAGTTTTTGCATAAAAGGTTTGTTACCATTTTACCGTCATTCCCAAACAGGACCAGGCCGTTTTTGCCAACGATGGCAGGTTTGTGAGCTCCAGGAATGTCCAGGGTCTGCCCCTGGGGAGGGGGGCTATCGAACATTGTCGAGCCGAAAAATGTCAGCTTCTGAAATTAAGGTGGAAAAATGTCGTCATGTTTTGTTCCACATCCCTCCTGCCAACTACCCGTTGCTGCTGATTGGTGCAGGCCTCCCTTGGCAGCTTGGCTCAGTTGGTATCACTCTCCCCTCTGAATCAGAAGGTTGTGGGTTCAAGCCCCACTTCAGCGCAGAATCCAGACTAACACTCCAGTGCAGTGTTGAGGGAGCGCTGTATTGCCAGAGGTTGCTGTATCCTTCAGATGAAACATTTAAACTCAGGCCCCGTCTAAATGCTGAGGTGGATGTTAAAGATCTCACGGCCACTATTGGAAGAAGAGCAGGGGAGTTCTCCCCGGTGTCCTGAGGCCAATATTCATCCCTCAATCAACATCACTAAAAACAGATCATCTGGTGATGAATCTCATTAACTTGTGAGATCTTGCTGTTCGCGAATTGGCTGCCACACTTCAAAAGTAATTGATTGGCTGTGTTTTGGGACGTCCTAGGGATAAGTGAGAGGTTTTATTTCCTCATCGACCATTTTGATTCCCTCCCCCTTAAAATGATGGTTGAGTGACGATCTCCTTAAAGGGGTAGGGAGCCCAGGACAATACTCCCGTTACCCACCCACCCCGTCCCGGTCACACGTGGCCGCACCAATTAATTCAATGCTTTTTCTGAACAGTTCCATTTTTTTGTCATCGTGGAGAACCCGGAGTTCAATTATTATCTTTGCCATTACTCTGCTCAACACTTACATGTCCATTGACCTCTGACCAGGCTCCAGGGACCTTGTCATTGCCTCGGATCCAGTTGTGAACAGCCTCCGCTGGCTGATCCCAGTTAATCTAAACATCGAAGCAATGAATGAGTTAGTTGTCCTCTGGGCGGCGAATGGCCTTTACCCACTCCCTGCCTCAATACATTTACTGATGGTGCCTGAGGCTGCCCCGTGTCCTAACTCGCACCGAGTCCCGTTCACCCATCACCCCCTGTGCTCGCTGACCTACACTGGCTCCTGGCCTGGCAACGCCTCAAATTTAAAATTCTCATCCTCATGTTTAAATCCCTCCATGGCCTCGCCCTTCCCTATCTCTGTAATCTCCTCCAGCCCCACAACCCTCCGAGATCTCTGTATGTCTGAACCAGACTGTTTGCAACCTTGGTGTCATATTTGACCCTGAAATGAGCTTCCGACCACATATCCTCGTCATCACTAAGACCGCCTATTTCCACCTCCGTAACATCGCCCGTCTCCACCCCTGCCTCAGCTCATCCGCTGCTGAAACCCTCATCCATGCCTTTGTTACCTCTAGACTTGACTATTCCAACGCACTCCTGGCCGGCCTCCCACATTCTACGCTACGTAAACTTGAGGCCATCCAAAACTCGGCTGCCCGTGTCCTAACTCGCACCAAGTCCCGTTCACCCATCACTCCTGTGCTCGCTGACCCTCATTGGCTCCCTGTTAAACAACGGCTCATTTTCAAAATTCTCATCCTTGTTTTCAAATCCCTCCACGGCCTCGCCCCTCCCCATCTCTGTCACCTCTCCAGCCCCACAACCCTCCGAGATCGCTGCGCTCCTCCAATTCTGCCCTCTTGAGCAACCCTCGATTTCCTTCGCTCCACCATTGGCGGCCGTGCCTTCAGCTGCCTGGGCCCCGAGCTCTGGAATTCCCTCCCTAAACCTCTCCTCCTCTCTCACCTCCTTTAAGATGCTTCTTAAAACCGACCTCTTTGACTAAGTTTTTGGTCACCTGCCCTAATATCTCCTGATGTGGCTCGTTGTTAAATTTTGTTTGATAATCGCTCCTGTGATGCACCGCGGGAAGTTTTACTATGTTAAAGGCGCTATATAAATACAAGTTGTTGAAGCTACAATTGATTTCACTGCCCTTATGCGAGGGATGGAAACTGTGAGCATTTCAATTTCTATTCGTTCTCCTGATGACGTGCTGAGGATGCACGACAGAGAAAGTCGGGTGTTACTGACTGTATCTCTACTGATGTTAATCCAGCTCCCTCACACTGTCACTCAGTAACCCCTCTCCCCCAGCGCCCTGTGTTACTGACTGTATCTCTACTGATGTTAATCCAGCTCCCTCACACTGTCACTCAGTAACCCCTCTCCCCCAGCACCCTGTGTTACTGACTGTATCTCTACTGATGTTAATCCAGCTCCCTCACACTGTCACTCAGTAACCCCTCTCCCCCAGCGCCCTGTGTTACTGACTGTATCTCTACTGATGTTAATCCAGCTCCCTCACACTGTCACTCAGTAACCCCTCTCCCCCAGCGCCCTGTGTTACTGACTGTATCTCGACTGATGTTAATCCAGCTCCCTCACACTGTCACTCAGTAACCCCTCCCCGAGCACCCTGTGTTACTGACTGTATCTCGACTGATGTTAATCCAGCTCCCTCACACTGTCACTCAGTAACCCCTCTCCCCCAGCGCCCTGTGTTACTGACTGTATCTCGACTGATGTTAATCCAGCTCCCTCACACTGTCACTCAGTAACCCCTCTCCCCCAGTGCCCTGTGTTACTGACTGTATCTCGACTGATGTTAACCCAGCTCCCTCACACTGTCACTCAGTAACCCCTCTCCCCAACGCCCTGTGTTACTGACTGTATCTCTACTGATGTTAATCCAGCTCCCTCACATTGTCACTCAGTAACCACTCCCAGCCAGTTTTTCCTGGTGATGTCAGCACTAACACATTTATTCCAAAAAAAGCATACAAGGGAAAATATCATAATTGAACCTTAACTAAAAAGGAATCCATACCTTCGCATTTTCTTTTTTTTGAATTCCCTCGTAAGTGACTCCTTCTGTTGGCTGTATGATTCTTGGGGCTTTCCCAGCGGCGATGAGCTCCACAGATTCTACCTGCGAACAGATCAAACACAAGTTACGTATTGTCCAGGACAGCTACCTGACTACTCCGGATACCCTCTGTCTCAGGACAGCCAATGTCAACCCGAGGTGTCAGACGAGGCTCAGTGGGTCGCGCTCTCTCTCTCGCCTCTGAATCAGAAGGTCGTGGGTTCGAGTCCCACTCCAGAGACTTGAGCTCATAATCTAGGTTGATACTCCAGTGCAGTACTGAGGGAGCACTGCACTGTCGGAGGGTCAGTACTGAGGGAGTGCTGCACTGTCGGAGGGTCAGTACTGAGGGAGTGCTGCACTGTCGGAGGGTCAGTACTGAGGGAGTGCTGCACTGTCGGAGGGGCAGTACTGAGGGAGTGCTGCACTGTCGGAGGGGCAGTACTGAGGGAGCGCTGCACTGTCGGAGGGGCAGTACTGAGGGAGCACCGCACTGTCGGAGGGGCAGTACTGAGGGAGTGCTGCACTGTCGGAGGGGCAGTACTGAGGGAGTGCTGCACTGTCGGAGGGGCAGTACTGAGGGAGCGCTGCACTGTCGGAGGGGCAGTACTGAGGGAGCGCCGCACTGTCGGAGGGGCAGTACTGAGGGAGCGCCGCACTGTCGGAGGGTCAGTACTGAGGGAGTGCTGCACTGTCGGAGGGGCAGTACTGAGGGAGCGCTGCACTGTCGGAGGGGCAGTACTGAGGGAGCGCCGCACTGTCGGAGGGTCAGTACTGAGGGAGTGCTGCACTGTCGGAGGGGCAGTACTGAGGAAGTGCCGCACTGTCGGAGGGGCAGTACTGAGGGAGTGCCGCACTGTCGGAGGGGCAGTACTGAGGGAGTGCTGCACTGTCGGAGGGGCAGTACTGAGGGAGCGCTGCACTGTTGGAGGGTCAGTACTGAGGGAGCGCTGCACTGTCGGAGGGTCAGTACTGAGGGAGCGCCGCACTGTCGGAGGGGCAGTACTGAGGGAGCGCTGCACTGTCGGAGGGGCTGTACTGAGGGAGCGCTGCACTGTCGGAGGGGCAGTACTGAGGGAGCGCCGCACTGTCGGAGGGGCAGTACTGAGGGAGCGCCGCACTGTCGGAGGGTCAGTACTGAGGGAGTGCTGCACTGTCGGAGGGGCAGTACTGAGGGAGCGCTGCACTGTCGGAGGGGCAGTACTGAGGGAGCGCCGCACTGTCGGAGGGTCAGTACTGAGGGAGTGCTGCACTGTCGGAGGGGCAGTACTGAGGAAGTGCCGCACTGTCGGAGGGGCAGTACTGAGGGAGTGCTGCACTGTCGGAGGGGCAGTACTGAGGGAGTGCTGCACTGTCGAGGGGCAGTACTGAGGGAGCGCTGCACTGTTGGAGGGGCAGTACTGAGGGAGCGCTGCACTGTCGGAGGGTCAGTACTGAGGGAGCGCCGCACTGTCGGAGGGGCAGTACTGAGGGAGCGCTGCACTGTCGGAGGGGCTGTACTGAGGGAGCGCCGCACTGTCGGAGGGGCAGTACTGAGGGAGCGTCGCACTGTCGGAGGGGCAGTACTGAGGGAGCGCCTGCACTGTCGGAGGGTCAGTACTGAGGGAGCGCCGCACTGTCGGAGGGTCAGTACTGAGGGAGTGCTGCACTGTCGGAGGGGCAGTACTGAGGGAGCGCTGCACTGTCGGAGGGGCAGTACTGAGGGAGCGCCGCACTGTCGGAGGGGCAGTACTGAGGGAGTGCTGCACTGTCGGAGGGGCAGTACTGAGGGAGCGCCGCACTGTCGGAGGGTCAGTACTGAGGGAGTGCTGCACTGTCGGAGGGGCAGTACTGAGGGAGCGCCGCACTGTCGGAGGGGCAGTGCTGAGGGAGCGCTGCACTGTCGGAGGGGCAGTACTGAGGGAGCGCTGCACTGTCGGAGGGGCAGTACTGAGGGAGCGCTGCACTGTCGGAGGGGCAGTACTGAGGGAGCGCTGCACTGTAGGATGGGCAGTACTGAGGGAGCGCTGCACCATCGGAGGGGCAGTACTGAGGGAGCGCTGCACCATCGGAGGGGCAGTACTGAGGGAGTGCTGCACTGTCGGAGGGGCTGTACTGAGGGAGCGCCGCACTGTCGGAGGGTCAGTACTGAGAAAGTGCTGCACTGTCGGAGGGGCAGTACTGAGGGAGCGCTGCACTGTCGGAGGGGCAGTACTGAGGGAGCGCCGCACTGTCGGAGGGGCAGTGCTGAGGGAGTGCTGCACTGTCGGAGGGGCAGTACTGAGGGAGCGCCGCACTGTCGGAGGGGCAGTACTGAGGGAGTGCTGCACTGTCGGAGGGGCAGTACTGAGGGAGCGCCGCACTGTCGGAGGGGCAGTGCTGAGGGAGCGCTGCACTGTCGGAGGGGCAGTACTGAGGGAGCGCTGCACTGTCGGAGGGGCAGTACTGAGGGAGCGCTGCACTGTTGGATGGGCAGTACTGAGGGAGCGCTGCACCATCGGAGGGGCAGTACTGAGGGAGCGCTGCACCATCGGAGGGGCAGTACTGAGGGAGTGCCGCACTGTCGGAGGTGCAGTACTGAGGGAGCGCCGCACTGTCGGAGGGGCAGTACTGAGGGAGCGCTGCAGTGTCGGAGGGGCAGTACTGAGGGAGTGCTGCACTGTCGGAGGGGCAGTACTGAGGGAGCGCTGCACTGTCGGAGGGGCAGTACTGAGGGAGAGCCGCACTGTCGGAGGTGCAGTACTGAGGGAGTGCCGCACTGTCGGAGGGGCAGTACTGAGGGAGCGCCGCACTGTCGGAGGGGCAGTACTGAGGGAGTGCCGCACTGTCGGAGGGGCAGTACTGAGGGAGTGCTGCACTGTCGGAGGGGCAGTACTGAGGGAGCGCCGCACTGTCGGAGGTGCCGTCTTTCGGATGAGATGTTAAAGCTCTCTCAGGTGGACGTAAAAGATCCCATGGCATTATTCGAAGAAGAGCAGTGAAGTTCTCCCAGAGTCCTGGGCCAATATTTATCCCATAACCAACATCACTGAAACAGATTATCTGGTCATTATCACATTGTTGTCTGTAGGAACAAGCTGTGCACAAATTGGCTGCCGCATTTCCTACATTACAGTTGACCTCAATCTCTCAGTATATCTCTCTATCTCAATCTGTTTCTCTGTCTGTCTCTCTCAGTATATCTCAGTCCCTCTCTAGATCTTGGATAATATTGACCTAACGTCGTGGAAAGAGGCTGCACCATGTGACTCCGGGCATCACATGATCCTTACCATGCCTTTGATTCCTTCGGGGAAGAGGAATCGCTTATACAAGGTGTTGATGGTATCATCGGGAAAGACTTCGCACTCCTTCTGCATGAGAATGGGACCCGTGTCCAATCCATCGTCTGCCCAGAAAATACTGAACCCTCCTTTCTTATCTCCGTGCATCAGAGTCCTGGGAAAAAACAAGTAAATCAGACATAAGAACATAAGGATTAGGAGCTGGAGTCGGCCACACGGCCCCTCGAGCCTGCTCCGCCATTCAATAAGATCATGGCTGATCTTCGACCCCAACTCCACTTTCCCATCCCGATCCCCATATCCCTTGATTCCCCTAGAGTCCAAAAATCTATCGAGCTCAGCCTTGAAGATACTCAAAGACTCAGCATCCACAGCCCTCTGGGGCCGAGAATTCCAAAGATTCACAGCCCTCTGAGTGAAGAAATTCCCCCTCATCTCAGTCCTAAATGGCCGACCCCTTATCCTGAGACTGTGCCCCCTAGTTCTAGACACTCCAGCCAGGGGAAACAATCTCTCAGAATCTACCCTGTCAATTCCCCTCAGAATCTTGTATGTTTCAATGAGATCTCCTCTCATTCTTCTAAACTCCAGCGAGTATAGGCCTAATCTACTCAATCTCTCCTCATAGGACAACCCTCTGATCCCAGGAATCAATCTAGTGAACCTTCGTTGCACCGCCTCTAAGGCAAGTATATCCTTCCTTATGAAAAGAGACCAAAACCGTACATACAGTACTCCAGGTGTGGTCTCACCAAAGCCCTACATAGTTGCAACAAGACTTCCTTACTCTTATACTCCAACCCCCTTGCAATAAAGGCTAACATAGACATTGTAACAAACTGTGTTTATTTACCAGTTGTAATCCTACAGATCAGGAAAGTCCCCAGTCCGATGCCCTGTCTGTAACAGTAGGGACGCGACAATTGAGTTTGTGCCTCTGGGTTCCGGAGAGATAAAATCTTCCAGAGCTCCCACTCCTGATTGCTATCGAGTGATCCCTGCTGGAAAACGTGTATGTCAGGTGTGTGTGTGTGTCAGGTGTGCGTGTATGTCGGGTGTGCGTGTATGTCGGGTGTGTGTGTCAGGTGTGCGTGTATGTCGGGTGTGTGTGTGTGTTGGGTGTGTGTGTATGTTGGGTGTGTGTGTATGTTGGGTGTGTGCGTGTGTCGGGTGTGTGCATGTGTCGGGTGTGCATGTATGTTGGGTGTGTGTGTATGTCGGGTGTGTGTGTATGTCGGGTGTGCATGTATGTTGGGTGTGTGTGTATGTTGGGTGTGTGTGTGTGTTGGGTGTATGTGTGTGTCGGGTGTGCGTGTATGTCAGGTGTGCGTGTATGTTGGGTGTATGTGTGTGTCGGGTGTGCGTGTATGTCAGGTGTGCGTGTATGTTGGGTGTGTGTGTGTGTCGGGTGTGCGTGTATGTCGGGTGTGCGTGTATGTTGGGTGTGTGTGTATGTCGGGTGTGCATGTATGTTGGGTGTGTATGTTGGGTGTGTGTGTGTGTCGGGTGTGTGTGTGTGTCGGGTGTGTGCGTGTGTGTGTCAGTGTCAGTGTGTGTGTGTTTCGAATACATGAAACGGAACATTTGCAGGGCTCTGGGGAAAGAGCAGGGGGCAGTGGGACTAATTGGAGAGCTCGACCAAAGAGCCGGCACAGGCACGATGGGCCGAATGGCTTTCTTCTGTGTTGTATGATGTTAAGTATTTATCCAATTCCCTTTTGAAAGTTACTATTGAATCTGCTTCCACCGCCCTTTCAGGCAGCGCATTCCAGATCACAACAACTCGCTGCGGAAAAAATAAATTCTCCTCATCTCCCCTCTGGTTCTTTTGCCAATTATCTTAAATCTGTGTCCTCTGGTTACCGACCCTCCTGCCACTGGAAACAGTTTCTCCTTATTTACTCCATCAAAACCCCTCATGATTTTGAACACCTCTATTAAATCTCCCCTTAACCTTCTCTGCTCCAAGGAGAACGACCCCAGCTTCTCCAGTCTCTCCACATCACTGAAGTCCCTCATCCCCGGGTACCATTCTGGTAAATCTCCTCTGCACCCTCTCTAAGGCCTTGACATCCTTCCTAAAGTGTGGTGCCCAGAATTGGACACAATACTCCAGCTGGGGCCGAACCAGTGTTTTATAAAGGTTGAGCATAAAGGTTCATTCTCCTAATTTTCCGGGTTCCCCTTACCAGTTGATAGCGGAAGCTCCCCTGTGCCTGGGCAGCAGGGATGGATGGTAGATGATGGACCCATGCTTGGGGAAGTCAATCACTTCCATCGGAATGAACTGGGAGCAGAAAGGCAGCACATTCAGCTCCGCTTCGAGGCTCGAGTACTCGCTCACCACCTCTGGGATCGCCTTCCCTTTCATGCGCCAGCGGGCGTACTTGAACACACGGGTGCCGTCCTTCACACCTTCTGCGGCTGATGGGGGAAACGTCGCAGAGGTTATTCGAAGCAAAGCACCTCCTTAGTCACAGGCCTAACTGGTGCACTGCTCCCTTGGCGCAAGTAGGTAAACGCCGCCCCCTAGTGTGGGAAATAGAGTGTACAGCACAGAAACAGGCCATTCAGCCCAACTGGTCCGTGCCGGTGTTTCTGCTCCACACCAGCCTCCTCCCACCCCTCTTCATCTCACCCTATCACCATATCCTGCTATTCCTTTCTCCCTCGTGTTTATCCAGCTTCCCCTTAAATGCATCTGTGCTCTACGCCTCAACCACTCCCTGTGGTAGCGAGTTCCACATTCTCACCACTCTCTGGGTAAAGAAGTTTCTCCTGAATTCCCCATTGGATTTATCAGTGACTCTCTTATATTTATGGCCCCTAGTTCTGGTCTCCCCCACAAGTGGAACATCTTCTCTACGTCTACCCGATCAAACCCTTTCATAATTTTAAAGACCTCTATCAGGTCACCCCTCAGCCTTCTCTTTTCTAGAGAAAAGAGCCCCAGCCTGTTCAAGTTTTTTTTAATTCATTCACGGGGTGTGGGTGTTGCTGTTGCATTTATTGCCCATCCCTAGTTGCCCTTGAGAAGGTGGTGGTGAGCCGCCTTCTTGAACCGCTGCAGTCCGTGTGGTGAAGGTGCTCCCACAGCGCTGTTAGGGAGGGAGTTCCAGGATTTTGACCCAGCGACGATGAAGGAACGGCGATATACTTCCAAGTCAGGATGGTGTGTGACCTGGAGGGGAACTTGGAGATGGTGGTGTTCCCATGCGTCTGCTGCCCTTGTCCTTCTAGGTGGAAGAGGTCGCGGGTTTGGGAGGTGCTGGCGAAGAAACCTTGTAGATGTTATACACTGCAGCCACGGTACGCCGGTGGTGGAGGGAGTGAATGTTTAAGGTGGTGGATGGGGTGCCAATCAAGCGGGCTGCTTTGTTCTGGATGGTGTTGAGCTTCTTGAGTGTTGTTGGAGCTGCACTCATCCAGGCAAGTGGAGAGTATTCCATCACACTCCCGACTTGTGCCTTGTAGATGGAGGAAAGTCTATGGGGAGTCAGGAGGTGAGACACTCGCCACAGAATACCCAGCCTCTGACCTGCTCTTGTAGCCACAGTATTTATGTGGCTGGTCCAGTTAAGTTTCTGGTCAATGGTGACCCCCAGGATGTTGATGGTGGGGGATTCGGTGATGGTAATGCCGTTGAATGTCAAGGGGAGGTGGCTAGACTTTCTTGTTGGAGATAGTCATTGCCTGGCACTTGTGTGGCGCGAATGTTACCTACCACTTATCAGCCTAAGCCTGAACGTTGTCCAGGTCTTGCTGCATGTGGGCATGGACTGCTTCATTATCTGAGGAGTTGCGAATGGAACTGAACACTGTGCAATCATCAGCGAACATTCCCACTTCTGACATTATGATGAAGGGAAGGTCATTGATGAAGCAGCTGAAGATGGTTGGACCGAGGACACTGCCCTGAGGAACTCCTGCAGCGATGTCCTGGGGCTGAGATGATTGGCCTCCAACAACCACAACCATCTTCCTTTGTGCTAGGTATGACTCCAGCTGGTGGAGAGTTTTCCCCCCGATTCCCAATGACTTCAGTTTTACTAGGGCTCCTTGATGCTACACTCGGTCAAATGCTGCCTTGATGTCAAGGGCAGTGACTCTCACCTCACCTCTGGAGTTCAGCTCTTTTGTCCATGTTTGGACCAAGGCTGTGATGAGGTCTGGAGTCGAGTACTGAGTCCCGCAGCCCATGAAAGTACCCGTGGCGATCTGCGGTCTATGTTGATCTCAGTCAGGGAAACAGCTAATTGGCTTCACTGTCACAGATTAGGAAGGTGAGCAAAGTCAGCCAATGTTACAGTTCTTGCTCATTATATAGCTTGTATTACTTGTTCTCGGGATGTGGGCGTCGCTGGCAAGGCCAGCATTTATTGCCCATCCCTAATTACCCTTGAGAAGGTGGGGGTGAGCTGCCTTCTTGAACCGCTGCAGTCCGTGTGGTGAAGGTACTCCCACAGCGCTGTTCGGGAGGGAGTTCAGGATTTTGGCCCAGTGACGATGAAGGAACGGCGATATATTTCCAAGTCAGGATGGTGTGTGACTTGGAGAGGAACTTTATCACAGATTTAATGCTTCGGTAATTTGCTTCTTAAAGTTCAATGTCCACTGTACCTTTAGACAGATCATACCGAGCGAGAGACCGCACCCACCCAGAGAGACAGCACCCACCCAGAGAGACCCCACCCACCCAGAGACCGCACCCACCCAGAGACTGCACCCACCCAGAGAGACCACACCCACCCAGAGAGACCGCACCCACCCAGAGAGACCGCACCCACCCAGAGAGACCGCACCCACCCAGAGAGCCCGCACCCACCCAGAGACCGCACCCACCCAGAGACCGCACCCACCCAGAGAGACCGCACCCACCCAGAGAGACCGCACCCACCCAGAGAGACCCCACCCACCCAGAGACCGCACCCACCCAGAGACCGCACCCACCCAGAGAGACCCCACCCACCCAGAGAGACCGCACCCACCCAGAGAGACCGCACCCACCCAGAGACCGCACCCACCCAGAGACCGCACCCACCCAGAGAGACCGCACCCACCCAGAGAAACCGCACCCACCCAGAGACCGCACCCACCCAGAGAGACCGCACCCACCCAGAGACCGCACACACCCAGAGACCGCACCCACCCAGAGAGACCGCACCCACCCAGAGACCGCACCCACCCAGAGAGACCGCACCCACCCAGAGAGACCGCACCCACCCAGAGACCGCACCCACCCAGAGACCGCACCCACCCAGAGAGACCGCACCCACCCAGAGACCACACCCATCCAGAGAGACTGCACCCACCCCGAGACCGCACCCACCCAGAGAGACCCCACCCCCCAGAGAGACCGCAGCCCCCAGAGAGACCGCACCCACCCAGAGAGACTGCACCCACCCCGATACCGCACCCACCCCCAGAGACCGCACCCACCGCGGGACCGTACCCACCGAGAGGATCCTCTTTGCCATCTTTGTCAGGGATTGTGAATATTCCAACAATCTCGTGTCCCGCCTTTTTGAGTTCCTTGTACACCTCTTGGCCGAAGAGGCTCTGTCCAATCACAGCGATCTTCATCCTTCCTCACCAGCGAGAACAGACCTGCCGAGACTGACATGAACAAACATCTGATACTCCAACAGCAACACGACAAGGGAACACTTCATTCCCCTCAACATCTCATAACCCTACAAAGCCCAGGTTCATCCCAGATTGGAATCCGGTGAGGCTCTTCCAGAACCCCGCTCATAGTCCTGGACAGGATACAGGAACAACCATTGCTCATCCGAGCCTCCAACATCTGACTCTTCCTCTGTGCTGTGGCCCTCCTTGCTTATTTCCTCTTTTATTCTAGTAGCTCTGGAATTCCCTCCCTAAACCTCTCCACCTCTCTCTCCTCCTTGAAGAGGATCCTTAAAACTGACCTCTTTGGCCAAGCTTTTGGTCGCCTGTCCTAATATCTCCTTGTGTGGCTCGGTGTCAAATGTTGTTTGATAATCGCTCCTGTGAAGCCTCCTGGGACGTTTTACTACGTTAAAGGCGCTATATAAATGCAAGTTGTTGTGGTTCCTACTAAGCTTCAAATATGTTAAACTACGCACACTGCTGAAATGAAAACCCATTTTACATTTCATAGCAAGAGGTATTGGGGGAGAACTTCATTATCGCCCTGTTTGGGGGCGGTAACTTTTGAAAGTTGGGAAACTTAGCGCAGGTGTGAATGATTCCCAGCTTTCATGAAATTGGGTTTTGCGCTCCAGCACTAAACCGAGCGCTCAACATCCTTCCTGGAGCGCTAAAGGACGCAGGCGGGGCGGTAGTGGTGCAGCGCAGCCGTGTTCCGAGGCTCCTCCCCTCTCTTAAAGGGAAGGGTCGTCGCTGCAGGCTCTGCATTGGGACCAGTCAGCTGGTCCGGTACATCAATGACTGTGTCGGTGCCGTCTCCTGCTCTCCCCTGAACTAGAACATTTCATTCACTTTGCTGCCAATTTCCACCCTTCCCTCACCTTCACATGGTCCATCTCTGACTCTTCTCTTCCCTTCCTCGACTTCTCTGTCTCCATTTCTGGGGATAGGCTATCGACCAACATCCACTATAAGCCCACTGACTCCCACAGTTACCTGGACTACACTTTCACCCACCCCGCCTCCTGTAAGGACTCTATTCCCTTCTCCCAGTTTCTCCGTCTCTGCCACATCTGCTCCGACGATGCCACCTTCCATACCAGTGTTTCCGACATGTCTTCCTTTTTCCTCAACCGAGGATTCCCCTCTACTGTGGTTGACACGGCCCTTGACTGTGTCCGTTCTATCTCCTGCACTTCTGCTCTCACCCCTGCCCCTCCCTCCCAGAACCACGATAGAGTTCCCCTTGTCCTCACCTTTCACCCCACCAGCCTCCACATTCAACGGATCATCCTCCACCATTTCCGCCACCACTAGCGTGATCCCACCACCAAATATATCTTCCCCTCACCTCCCCTTTCAGCATTCCAAAGGGACCGCTCCCTCCACAATCACCCTCAACACCCCCTCCCCTTCCCACGGCACCTTCCCGTGCAAGCGCAGGAGATGCAACACCTGTCCTTTTACCTCCTCCCTTCCCACTGTCCAGGGCCCCAGACACCCCTTCCAGGTGAAACAGCGATTTACTTGTACTTCTTGCAATCTAGTATACTGTATTCACTGCTCACGATGCGGTCTCCTCTACATTGGGGAGACCAAACGCAGATTGGGTGACCGCTTTGCGGAACACCTCCATTCAGTCCGTAAGAGTGACCCCGAGCTTCCAGTCGCCTGTCACTTTAATTCTCCGCTACTCTCAGTCCTCGGCCTCTTACACTGTTCCAATGAAGCGCAATATAAGTTCAAGGAACAGCACCTCATCTTTCGATTAGGCACTTTACAGCCTTCTGGACTCAACATCGAGTTCAACAATTTCAGACTATAACCCCTGCCCCTGTTTTTTCAGGCAGCAGCTGTTGATGATTCTGCCATCCCCATTTGCAACATTTACCACTCCTGCCTTCCATCCTATCCCGGACTGTCCCTTTTGTTCCTTCCTCCCCTCCCCCCTTTCCCTGCCTCTGCACCTGCTTAAAATCTGTTACATCTCTAACTTTTTCCAGTTCTGACGAAGGGTCACAGACTTGAACCATTAACTCTGTTTCTCTTTTCACAAATGCTGCCTGACCCGCTGAGTGTTTCCAGCATTTTCTGTTGTTATACCAGTGAGACGAAGCCTTGCTTCTGAGCCACTTGTTACTGACTCGAAGCCTTTCATCTATTAAATCTCTCCTCTCCTTTTCTGTTCTAGTGAAAAGACCCCCAATTTTTTGAGTCTTTCCTTATAACTGTAATCTCTCATTCTTGGGACCAACACTGGAACAGAAGTCCGATACAAAGGAAACCATCTTTCCCACATTTCAATTCAACTTTCCAAAGTTCTAAAATAGTTTTACAATCTGCATAGACATTAGACAGTTTTTAATAATCCATTCTCGGGATGTGGGCGTCTCTGGCAAGGCCGGCATTTATTGCCCATCCCTAGTTGCCCAGAGAAGGTGGTGGTGAGCCGCCTTCTTGAACCGCTGCAGTCCGTGTGGTGAAGGTGCTCCCACAGTGCTGTTAGGGAGGGAGTTCCAGGAATTTGACCCAGTGACGATGAAGGATCGGTGATATATTTCCAAGTCAGGATGGTGTGTGACTTGGAGGGGAACTTGGAGGTGGTGGTGTTCCCATGCGCCTGCTGCCCTTGTCCTTCTAGGTGGTAGAGGTCACGGGTTTGGGAGGTGCTGCCGAAGAAGCCTTGGTGAGTTGCTGCAGTGCATCTTGTAGATGGTACACACTGCAGCCACGGTACGCCGGTGGTGGAGGGAGTGAATGTTTAAGGTGGTGGATGGGGTGCCAATCAAACGGGCTGCTTTGTCCTGGATGGTGTCGAGCTTCTTGAGTGTTGTTGGAGCTGCACTCATCCAGGCAAGTGGAGAGTATTCCATCACACTTCTGGCTTGTGCCTTGTAGATGGTGGAAAGGGAGACAGTTGCTATAAACTTTTGTCGGTGTTTCCCCAACTTCTGTGGAAAGGGGGCGTCTCCTGGATAAGTCACTTACACTAGCCAATCAGACAGACGGATTACACAAGCCCCCGATTGGAGTATTTGTCCAAGGTGAAGACTGGCCAAACTTTCCCCCGTCACTGACCTTGGAGCCTCCTCGGTGCCAGGACCCAGACCAGTCTGTCCCAGTCTGTGCCTCTGCAGAAACTAACACCCAGAGGAGGGGCAAATAACCCGGCTCATTCACAAATCCGGGCAAATAAGAAGATTAATAATAATATTTAACACTATTGCCCGCTTTTCGAATGTGAGATTCACCAATGCTCCCATTCTGAATCGATTCCCCCTTCAAGTTTATTGAAGTTCAAAAGTCAGAGATGAGTTAGCAGTAACTATCATTTCAAGTTATAAATAGCAAGAGATCATTTTGAAATGAGGTCGGAATGACGTCAAACCAAGACTCGAAATGAACTTTTAAAAACCTTTTGATGACAAACTGCACCTTTGCAAACTTTCTGTGACAGCATCAAAGTTGCAAAAAAAAAAGACTTTCCAGCAAATTGAATTTTCCGGGAGTGGAACTATTCCCAGGAAAGTCAGCTGAAGTTGGTTCAGCCTTGACCCGCCATCAGCAGCGGCCAAGTCAGTTAATACTGAGCTCCTGGAGTGAGTTTCGCGACTTCCTGATGCCGGCACAGAGTTTGTCACTCAATCTTCGGGAAAGGCACAGGGATTGGAGTTTCTCGATCCAGCAAATGGACCGCATTAAATCTAAATATAGAGTAACCGGAGAGGCTGCTCCGGGCTCAGATCACCTGTCAGGATTATTTAAATTGTGTTTACACTCAACTACAGTTTGCAATTTATTCGTTTCAACTTTGAAAACCTGCAGAGATTTCCCCTTCTGTTTGACCCCAGTTTAAATTGCAATATGAACTGTCCCGGGTCCACTTTGCAAAATCCCCAGCCCCAAAGTTTTAAACGTTGCCAACGCTCTAACCTTCCACTAACTCCATAAAACACATTCGCTGCCCAATGATGTGACTGCAGCTCCCTGTTGCTATGTTTAAAGGTTCAAGGTGGAGCCTCAAAGAAGACAGAGGCAGAGAGGACACAGCAGCGACCCAACCCGCTCCAAACTGAGAATTAGGGTCTTTAGTGGGACTTACCAAACACCGTGTCCTTGCTCCCTGGGAGTTTGCAAACACTGCGGTCTGCTCTGTGTGTGTGTCCCACAGAGAATGACTCCGCACTCGGAAAGGGGAGAGAGCTTGAGACAGAGCTGGGTCTTGGGGAATGAGGAGCAAAGGATTGGTTTGGCATTCAACCAGGGCCATTCCATAGGGCAAAGGGAGAACTACAGATTGTTCAAGACTGAATGTCAGCCTGCCAACTAGCGAGTGATGACAATAACTGGCTTGTATTTAAAAAAATCTCCCCCTTCAGTTCAGTAATAAAACTTATACTTTGCTATCAGGATCATTGGTTTATAGTTTATAGAAGATCGTGGGTTCAAGTCCCACTCCAGAGACTCGAGCACTAAAATCTAGGCTGACACTCCCAGTGCAGTACTGAGGGAGCGCCGCACTGTCGGAGAGGCAGTACTGAGGGAGCTCTGCACTGTCGGAGAGGCAGTACTGAGGGAGCTCTGCACTGTCGGAGGGGCAGTACTGAGGGAGCGTTGCACTGTCGGAGGGGCAGTACTGAGGGAGTGCCGCACTGTCAGAGGGGCAGTACTGAGGGAGCGCCGCAGTGTCGGAGGGGCAGTACTGAGGGAGTGCCGCACTGTCGGAGGGGCAGTACTGAGGGAGTGCTGCACTGTCGGAGGGGCAGTACTGAGGGAGTGCCGCACTGTCGGAGGGGCAGTACTGAGGGAGCGCCGCACTGTCGGAGGGGCAGTACTGAGGGAGCGCTGCACTGTCGGAGGGGCAGTACTGAGAGAGCGCTGCACTGTCAGAGGGGAAGTACTGAGGGAGCGCTGCACTGTCAGAGGGGCAGTACTGAGAGAGCGCTGCACTGTTGGAGGGGCAGTACTGAGGGAGCGCCTGTAAGGGTTTTGATGTCTCTCAGCCTGTGAGATTCGTGTGGCTCTGTGCAGCCCAGGTGCTAGTGCGGGTTTAGGCCTTGTTGCCTGTTCTGGTCTCCAGCCAGTCTGGGAACACTAGACACCCCTGTGAGTGGTTCGACCCACTCGCCCTTACGGTTCTAGACACTGGACTTAGATGCGAGAGCAGTAATGGAGATGAAACTCAGGTAGACTCGGTTGAATGGTACGAAATGGAAAATCTTTATTGCATAATACTTAAGATTACGAAATACATGTCATAAGCACAGATTAACGACAGTACAATCTTGCACGCAGTTATGTAATTAATTTCAGGGAAACGAGGAACGAACGACACATCGTAAATGGGGGCGCACATTACAATTATCCTTAATACTTGAAACCCTCCCCTATCAATATCTGTCCTAGCTAGATTCGTAGGATTCGAGACTCATGCTCACCACTCGTGATAACTCGGAGAATTCCGAAAACTCTGATCGGATGTTTTTCACCGCAGCACCCACGTGTCGATCAGGGGGTCTCCTGGCCCCACTTGTTTACTCGTTCTGCTCTGGCTAGCAGGCTGGAACGTCTGCTGTCATGAAGATCTGTGTTGTCCTCGGAGTTCCGACTCTACTCAAAAAAAGTCTTCCTGTGCCCTCGCACTGATGCGATAAAATTCAAAGAAGAGTCTTCCTGTGTCAGTTCTGTAGAACTCAAAGAAGTCTTCCTGGCAAGGAAAATGTCTATTCGACCTACAGGCGCGGTCGGGGCTTACTGACCGTGGCGATAAGTATGGTCTTCTTCTCTTCTCATCTCATCTCATCTCATCTCATCTCGGGCCTTCGGTTCCGACACCGTTTACCGACTTATCGGAATGGTGCGCCCGCTTCAAGGCTTCAGAGCCCAGTTCTACACAGGTCTTCGCGACACGACACGAGGTAGATCCGAGCGGATCATAAAGTTCAACAGTCTTTTGAAAAGAGACACGAGGCAAGCAGGAACAAGACGGCGAGTCAAGAACACAGGAGCAGCCACGAGGATGAACACCAGCAAGATAAGAGAAAGATGGACGGTTGGAGCTTGTAATTATAGTGAAAAATCTTCCGTTTCCCGCCCAACCTTAATGTCTTTCCTTTTGTTAGGGTTTGGCGCTCAAATGTCTTGTATAGGGTGATCTCCGTTTTAATGGGTTTCGGGGCTACTCGTAAATGTCTGAGTACCTGTTAATATTTCTCCCATTGTTTAATCGGTCGGTGTTCTCCCTGGAGGGGTTTTGGGGCTTCCAAGTGTTTTCTGTAACTACCCGCTAACGGCTCTCTCATCGTAGAGTCGTTGGGATTTTACATATTAATGTCTTTGGATGGGCTCTTGATTACTTGGTACAATAGCTTTCATTCGTACCTGGGAGACCGATTTCAGTATTTATGTGTATACTGTAAACCCATGATGTCTCGTGTATTATCTTCAATGTGCTGAGTCTTAATCGATCTTGCACAAATGTTTATTGGAACGCCATCTTGTCTGCCTGTCGAAAAGTCTAGAATGTTCCGCCACGAGGTGCGGCGGCCATTTTACAGCTGCTTGTGTCCACTTTGAAAACCTGACAGCATTCTGCTGAAATAAAAGCTGTTTGAACGAAACTATGTGTTTTTCTCCTTATTAATAAAATCGCGATATATTGCGAATTCTACACGCCGCACTGTCGGAGGGGCAGTGAGCGCTGCACTGTCAGAGGGGCAGTACTGAGAGAGCGCTGCACTGTCGGAGGGGGCAGTACTGAGGGAGCGCTGCACTGTCGGAGGGGCAGTACTGAGGGAGCGCTGCACTGTCGGAGGGGCAGTACTGAGGGAGCACCACACTGTCGGAGGGGCAGTACTGAGGGAGCGCTGCACTGTCGGAGGGGCAGTACTGAGGGAGTGCTGCACTGTCGGAGGGGCAGTACTGAGGGAGCACCGCAGTGGGAAAGCAAGAGGTGCATGCTTACACCATGCAGCTTGTAAATCAGAAGATATTGTGGGATAAGGGGGAAGTGGGATGTGAGATGGAGGATAACATATGAGGATACCGGCATCTTGTATTCTTTCAGCCCCGCCACTGGCCAAGGGCTCAGCCCTGCCTCTGCCAAGAATGGCCAGCACCATCTCCTCCAAGGGGGGAGGTGTTCCTCATGTTTGGTAGAGATTGTTGGTAGGTGAGTGATGGGGAGGGGGGGTCATGCATTGAGCAGTGTGTGAGGCTAGTGGTGCAGTTGGTAGGAGATGGCTTTTGAAGATGCATTCACTGACCTCGTCTGAGGTCATGAAACATCTTTGGGCATTGGCGCCAGATCCTGGGGGCGACACTTCTGGCAGTGACCGCCTCGGTAATCTGGTCCCACATCCTTCCTTCTGATGGGCCTCCAGGCCCCTGTGGGTAGAGGACTTCTCTTCCAGTGTTGACCCCCTGCACAAAGCTCGAGTGCTGCTTCCGAGACCATTTCCCTGGCCTGTTGAGCCATTTGGGTTAGTGCTGAAGGACTTTTACCATTTTTGATCAGCAGAAGGCAGCTCACCTTTAAGAGGAGCAGGTAAGCTTAAAATAAAGCTAGCCTCGCTCGAGCAACGCGAACCTCAGCCCTGTACTGAGTGCACAGCCTGGCAGCAGCGCGTTCAGCATTAGGCTGTGCGTGGCAATCATGACGATTAGCAGGCAAGCTTCCGGTCGCCTGTCACTTTAATTCTCCACTCCACTCCCACTCTGATCTCTCTGTCCTCGGCCTCTTGCATTGTTCCACTGAAGCTCAACGTAAGCTCGAGGAACAGCACCTCATCTTTCGATTAGGCACTTTACAGCCTTCTGGACTCAACATCGAGTTCAACAATTTCAGACCATAACCTCCAACCCTATGTTTTCTTTTCTCTCTCTCATGGCAGCTGTTGATGATTCTGCCATCGCCATTTACACCTCCTCTAGACTCATCTTTTGTTTCTTAACTTGTCCCATTACCATCTCCTTTTGCCTCGCACCATCATCCCTTTTGTCATTTAATCTCTCCTGCCTTCCAGCCTATCACAGACCTTCCCTTTCGTTCTTCCTTCCCCTCCCCCTTTCCCTGCCTCTGTACTTGCTTAAAACCTGTTAAATCTCCAACAGTTCTGAGGAAGGGTCATGGAGCTGAAACGTTGACTCTGATTCGCTCTCCACAGATGCTGCCGGGCCTGCTGAGTATTTCCAGCATTTTCTGTTGACCCTGGAGTTTAGTGGCTGCAATGAGTTTACTCCCATCAGAGGGCCCCTGGTGTTCAACGAACAATTACAAGTACGATACATCTCACTGGACACAGTGTTTACGCCGATCTTCCTCGGAGGTTACGGTGAACGATCGGGCCGCTCCGCGGAGATTGAACCGCGGGTTTCTGGTTACTCTGTAGGAAGGTCGAGGTCCCGTCAGAATCCGTCGGGGTAGCCAAGGTCACGCCCTGAGCAGCAGCTCTTCACTTACCGGGGGTCTGTGTGCCTCAGTACCACACCGGGCAGTGCCTTCAATTACCGAGGGTGTGTGTGCCTCAGTACCACACTGGGCAGTGCCTTCACTTACCGAGGGTCTGTGTGCCTCAGTACCACAGCGGGCAGTGCCTTCACTTACCGAGGGTCTGTGTGCCTCAGTACCACACTGGGCAGTGCCGTCACTTACCGAGGGTCTGTGTGCCTCAGTACCACACCGGGCAGTGCCTTCACTTACCGAGGGTGTGTGTGCCTCAGTACCACAGCGGGCAGTGCCTTCACTTACCGAGGGTGTGTGTGCCTCAGTACCACAGCGGGCAGTGCCTTCACTTACCGGGGGTCTGTGTGCCTCAGTACCACAGCGGGCAGTGCCTTCACTTACCGAGGGTGTGTGTGCCTCAGTACCACACCGGGCAGTGCCGTCACTTACCGAGGGTCTGTGTGCCTCAGTACCACACCGGGCAGTGCCTTCACTTACCGGGGGTCTGTGTGCCTCAGTACCACAGCGGGCAGTGCCTTCACTTACCGAGGGTGTGTGTGCCTCAGTACCACACCGGGCAGTGCCGTCACTTACCGAGGGTCTGTGTGCCTCAGTACCACACCGGGCAGTGCCTTCACTTACCGAGGGTGTGTGTGCCTCAGTACCACACCGGGCAGTGCCTTCACTTACCGAGGGTGTGTGTGCCTCAGTACCACACTGGGCAGTGCCTTCACTTACCGAGGGTGTGTGTGCCTCAGTACCACAGCGGGCAGTGCCTTCACTTACCGAGGGTGTGTGTGCCTCAGTACCACAGCGGTGATGAAGCTGTGAAGTTGCGATGTTCCC
>CM059444.1:65063620-65205035 GCA_030390025.1 Squalus acanthias
CAACGGGAGAGACTAACGGGAGACACTAACGGGAGAGACTAACGGAGGAGACTAACGGGAGACACTAACGGGAGACATTAACGGGAGACACTAACGGGAGAGACTAACGGGAGACACTAACGGGAGAGACTAACGGGGGAGACTAACGGGAGACACTAACGGGAGAGACTAACGGGAGACACTAACGGGAGACACTAACGGGAGACACTAACGGGAGACACTAACGGGAGACACTAACGGGAGAGACTAACGGGAGAGACTAACGGGAGACACTAACGGGAGACACTAACGGGAGACACTAACGGGAGAGACTAACGGGAGAGACTAACGGGAGACACTAACGGGAGAGACTAACGGGAGACACTAACGGAGAGCACTAACGGGAGACACTAACGGGAGACACTAACGGGAGACACTAACGGGAGAGACTAACGGGAGACACTAACGGGAGACACTAACGGGAGACACTAACGGGAGACACTAACGGGAGAGACTAACGGGAGAGACTAACGGGAGAGACTAACGGGAGAGACTAACGGGAGACACTAACGGGAGAGACTAACGGGAGAGACTAACGGGAGAGACTAACGGGAGACACTAACGGGAGAGACTAACGGAGAGACTAACGGGAGACACTAACGGGAGAGACTAACGGGAGAGCACTAACGGGAGAGACTAACGGGAGAGACTAACGGGAGACACTAACGGGAGAGACTAACGGGAGAGACTAACGGGAGACACTAACGGGAGAGACTAACGGGAGACACTAACGGGAGAGACTAACGGGAGACACTAACGGGAGAGACTAACGGGAGAGACTAACGGGAGAGACTAACGGGAGAGACTAACGGGAGAGACTAACGGGAGACACTAACGGGAGAGACTAACGGGAGAGACTAACGGGAGAGACTAACGGGAGACACTAACGGGAGAGACTAACGGGAGAGACTAACGGGAGAGACTAACGGGAGAGACTAACGGGAGAGACTAACGGGAGAGACTAACGGGAGACACTAACGGGAGAGACTAACGGGAGACACTAACGGGAGACACTAACGGGAGAGACTAACGGGAGAGACTAACGGGAGAGACTAACGGGAGACACTAACGGGAGAGACTAACGGGAGAGACTAACGGGAGAGACTAACGGGAGACACTAACGGGAGAGACTAACGGGAGACACTAACGGGAGAGACTAACGGGAGACACTAACGGGAGAGACTAACGGGAGAGACTAACGGGAGAGACTAACGGGAGAGACTAACGGGAGACACTAACGGGAGACACTAACGGGAGAGACTAACGGGAGAGACTAACGGGAGAGACTAACGGGAGACACTAACGGGAGACACTAACGGGAGAGACTAACGGGAGAGACTAACGGGAGACACTAACGGGAGAGACTAACGGGAGACACTAACGGGAGAGACTAACGGGAGAGACTAACGGGAGAGACTAACGGGAGACACTAACGGGAGAGACTAACGGGAGAGACTAACGGGAGACACTAACAGGGAGACACTAACGGGAGAGACTAACGGGAGAGACTAACGGGAGAGACTAACGGGAGAGACTAACGGGAGAGACTAACGGGAGACTAACGGGAGACACTAACGGGAGACACTAACGGGAGAGACTAACGGGAGAGACTAACGGGAGACACTAACGGGAGAGACTAACGGGAGACACTAACGGAGAGACTAACGGGAGAGACTAACGGGAGACACTAACGGGAGAGACTAACGGGAGACACTAACGGGAGAGACTAACGGGAGACACTAACGGGAGAGACTAACGGGAGACACTAACGGGAGAGACTGACGGGAGAGACTAACGGGAGACACTAACGGGAGAGACTAACGGGAGACACTAACGGGAGAGACTAACGGGAGACTAACGGGAGAGGACTAACGGGAGAGACCTAACGGGAGAGACTAACGGGAGGAGACAATAACGGGAGACGACTAACGGGAGAGACCTAACGGGAGAGACTAACGGGAGACACTAACGGGAGACACTAACGGGAGACACTAACGGGAGAGACTAACGGGAGAGACTAACGGGAGAGACTAACGGGAGACCACTAACGGGAGACACTAACGGGAGAGACTAACGGGAGAGACTAACGGGAGAGACTAACGGGAGAGACTAACGGGAGAGACTAACGGGAGACACTACGGGAGACTAACGGAGAGAATAACGGGAGACACTAACGGAGAGACTAACGGGAGACACTACGGGAGACACTAACGGGAGAGACTAACGGGAGAGACTAACGGGAGAGACTAACGGGAGAGACTAACGGGAGAGACTAACGGGAGACACTAACGGGAGAGACTAACGGGAGAGACTAACGGGAGAGACTAACGGGGGGAGACTAACGGGAGACACTAACGGGAGACACTAACGGGAGAGACTAACGGGAGAGACTAACGGGAGAGACTAACGGGAGACACTAACGGGAGAGACTAACGGGAGAGACTAACGGGAGACTAACGGGAGAACTAACGGGAGAGACTAACGGGAGACACTAACGGGAGAGACTAACGGGAGAGACTAACGGGAGACACTAACGGGAGAGACTAACGGGAGAGACTAACGGGAGAGACTAACGGGAGAGACTAACGGGAGACACTACGGGAGAGACTAACGGGAGAGACTAACGGGAGAGACTAACGGGAGAGACTAACGGGAGACACTAACGGGAGAGACTAACGGGAGAGACTAACGGGAGAGACTAACGGGAGACACTAACGGGAGAGACTAACGGGAGACACTAACGGGAGAGACTAACGGGAGAGACTAACGGGAGAGACTAACGGGAGAGACTAACGGGAGAGACTAACGGGAGACACTAACGGGAGAGACTAACGGGAGACACTAACGGGAGAGACTAACGGGAGAGACTAACGGGAGAGACTAACGGGAGAGACTAACGGGAGACACTAACGGGAGAGACTAACGGGAGAGACTAACGGGAGAGACTAACGGGAGAGACTAACGGGGGAGACACTAACGGGAGAGACTAACGGGAGAGACTAACGGGAGAGACTAACGGGAGAGACTAACGGGAGAGACTAACGGGAGAGACTAACGGGAGGCACTAACGGGAGAGACTAACGGGAGAGACTAACGGGAGAGACTAACGGGAGAGACTAACGGGAGAGACTAACGGGAGACACTAACGGGAGAGACTAACGGGGGAGACTGACGGGAGAGTCTAACGGGAGAGACTAACGGGAGACACTAACGGGAGACACTAACGGGAGACACTAACGGGAGAGACTAACGGGGAGACTGACGGGAGAGACTAACGGGAGAGACTAACGGGAGACACTAACGGGAGACACTAACGGGAGAGACTAACGGGAGACACTAACGGGAGACACTAACGGGAGACACTAACGGGAGAGACTAACGGGAGACACTAACGGAAGAGACTAACGGGGGAGACTGACGGGAGACACTAACGGGAGAGTCTAACGGGAGAGACTAACGGGAGACACTAACGGGAGACACTAACGGGAGAGACTAACGGGAGACACTAACGGGGAGACTAACGGAGACACTAACGGGAGACACTAACGGAGACACAAACGGGAGAGACTAACGGGAGAGACTAACGGGAGACACTAACGGAGACACTAACGGGAGAGACTAACGGGAGAGACTAACGGGAGACACTAACGGGAGAGACTAACGGGAGAGACTAACGGGAGACACTAACGGGAGAGACTAACGGGAGAGACTAACGGGAGAGACTAACGGGAGACACTAACGGGGAGACTAACGGAGAGACTACGGGAGAGCACTAACGGGAGAGACTAACGGGAGACACTAACGGGAGAGACTAACGGGAGAGACTAACGGGAGAGACTAACGGGAGAGACTAACGGGAGAGACTAACGTGAGAGACCTACGGGAGACACTAACGGGGAGACACTACGGGAGAGACTAACGGGAGACACTAACGGGAGAGGACTAACGGGAGACACTAACGGGAGGACACTAACGGGAGAGACCTAACGGGAGAGACTAACGGGAGACACTAACTGGAGAGACTAACGGGAGACACTAACGGGAGAGCACTAACGGGAGAGACTAACGGGAGAGACTAACGGAGAGACTAACGGGAGACACTAACGGGAGAGACTAACGGGAGAGACTAACGGGAGAGACTACGGGAGATTAACGGGAGACACTAACGGGAGAGACTAACGGGAGACACTAACGGGAGACACTCACGGGAGAGACTAACGGGAGAGACTAACGGGAGAGACTAACGGGAGAGACTAACGGGAGAGACGAACGGGAGACACTAACGGGAGAGACTAACGGGAGACACTAACGGCAGAGACTAACGGGAGAGACTAACGGGAGAGACTAACGGGAGACACTAACGGGAGAGACTAACGGGGGAGACTAACGGGAGAGACTAACGGGAGAGAGTAACGGGAGACACTAACGGGAGAGACTAACAGGGGAGACTAACGGGAGACACTAACGGGAGACACTAACGGGAGACACTAACGGGAGACACTAACGGGAGACACTAACGGGAGAGACACTAACGGGAGAGACTAACGGGAGACACTAACGGGAGAGACTAACGGGAGAGACTAACGGGAGAGACTAACGGGAGAGACTAACGGGAGAGACTAACGGGAGAGACTAACGGGAGACACTAACGGGAGAGACTAACGGGAGACACTAACGGGAGAGACTAACGGGAGAGACTAACGGGAGACACTAACGGGAGAGACTAACGGAGAGACTAACGGGAGAGACTAACGGGAGAGACTAACGGGAGAGACTAACGGGAGAGACTAACGGGAGAGACTAACGGGAGACCTAACGGGGAGAGACTAACGGGAGAGACTAACGGGAGAGACTAACGGGAGAGACTAACGGGAGAGACTAACGGGAGAGACTAACGGAGAACTAACGGGAGAGACTAACGGGAGAGACTAACGGAGAGACTAATGGGAGAGACTAACGGGAGAGACTAACGGGGGAGACACTAACGGGAGACACTAACGGGAGACACTAACGGGAGAGACTAACGGGAGAGACTAACGGAGAGACTAACGGGAGAGACTAACGGGAGAGACTAACGGGAGAGACTAACGGGAGACACTAACGGAGACACTAACGGGAGAGACTAACGGGAGAGACTAACGGAGACACTAACGGGAGACACTACGGGAGAGTCTAACGGGAGAGACTAACGGAGACACTAACGGGAGACACTAACGGAGAGACTAACGGAGAGACTAACGGGAGACACTAACGGGAGAGACTAACGGAGGAGACTAACGGGAGACACTAACGGGGAGACATTAACGGGAGAGACTAACGGGAGAGACTAACGGGAGACACTAACGGGAGACACTAACGGGAGACACTAACGGGAGAGACTAACGGGAGAGACTAACGGGAGAGACTAACGGGAGACACTAACGGGAGAGACTAACGGGAGACGACTACGGGAGACACTAACGGGAGAGACTAACGGGAGAGACTACGGAGACACTAACGGGAGACACTAACGGGAGACACTAACGGAGAGACTACGGGAGAGACTAACGGGAGACACTAACGGGAGACACTAACGGGAGAGACTAACGGAGAGACTAACGGGAGAGACTAACGGGAGACGACTAACGGGAGACACTAACGGGAGACACTAACGGGAGACTAACGGGGAGAGACTAACGGGAGAGACTAACGGGAGAGACTAACGGGAGACTAACGGGAGAGACTAACGGGAGAGACTAACGGGAGAGACTAACGGGAGAACTAACGGGAGAGACTAACGGAGAGCACTAACGGGAGAGACTAACGGGAGAGACTAACGGGAGAGACTAACGGGAGACACTAACGGAGAGACTAACGGGAGAGACTAACGGGAGAGACTAACGGGAGAGACTAACGGGAGACACTAACGGGAGACACTAACGGGAGAGACTAACGGGAGAGACTAACGGAGAGACTAACGGGAGAGACTAACGGGAGAGACTAACGGGAGACACTAACGGGAGAGACTAACGGGGAGACTAACGGGAGACACTAACGGGGAGACTAACGGGAGAGACTAACGGGAGAGACTAACGGGAGAGACTAACGGGAGAGACTAACGGGAGACACTAACGGGAGACACTAACGGGAGAGACTAACGGGAGACACTAACGGGAGAGACTAACGGGAGAGACTAACGGGAGACACTAACGGGAGAGACTAACGGGAGAGACTAACGGGAGAGACTAACGGGAGACACTAACGGGAGACACTAACGGGAGACACTAACGGGAGACACTAACGGGAGAGACTAACGGGAGACACTAACGGGAGACACTAACGGGAGAGACTAACGGGAGAGACTAACGGGAGAGACTAACGGGAGAGACTAACGGGAGACACTAACGGGAGAGACTAACGGGAGAGACTAACGGGAGACACTAACGGGAGAGACTAACGGGAGGCACTAACGGGGGAGACTAACGGGAGAGACTAACGGGAGACACTAACGGGAGAGACTAACGGGAGAGACTAACGGGAGACACTAACGGGAGAGACTAACGGGAGAGACTAACGGGAGACACTAACGGGAGAGACTAACGGGAGAGACTAACGGGAGACACTAACGGGAGAGACTAACGGGAGAGACTAACGGGAGACACTAACGGGAGAGACTAACGGGAGAGACTAACGGGAGAGACTAACGGGAGACACTAACGGGGAGACTAACGGGAGAGACTAACGGGAGAGACTAACGGGAGACTAACGGGAGAGACTAACGGGAGACACTAACGGGAGAGACTAACGGGAGAGACTAACGGGAGAGACTAACGGGAGACACTAACAGGGAGACACTAACGGGAGAGACTAACGGGAGAGACTAACGGGAGACACTAACGGGAGAGACAAACGGGAGACACTAACGGGAGAGACTAACGGGAGAGACTAACGGGGAGACTAACGGGAGACACTAACGGGAGAGACTAACGGGAGACGCTAACGGGAGAGACTAACGAGAGACACTAACGGGAGACACTAATGGGAGAGACTAACGGGAGAGACTAACGGGAGAGACGAACGGGAGACACTAACGGGAGACACTAACGGGAGAGACTAACGGGAGACACTAACGGGAGAGACTAACGGGAGACACTAACGGGAGAGACTAACGGGAGACACTAACGGGAGACACTAACGGGAGAGACTAACGGGAGAGACTGACGAGAGAGACTAACGGGAGACACTAACGGGAGACACGAACGGGAGAGACTAACGGGAGAGACTAACGGGAGAGACTAACGGGAGAGACTAACGGGAGAGACTAACGGGAGAGACTGACGGGAGAGACTAACGGGAGAGACTAACGGGAGAGACTAACGGGAGAGACTAACGGGAGAGACTAACGGGAGAGACTAACGGGAGACACTAACGGGAGACTAACGGGAGAGACTAACGGGAGAGACTAACGGGAGACACTAACGGGAGACACTAACGGGAGAGACTAACGGGAGACACTAACGGGAGAGACTAACGGGGAGACTAACGGGAGACACTAACGGGAGACACTAACGGGAGAGACTAACGGGAGACACTAACGGGAGAGACTAACGGGGAGACTAACGGGAGACACTAACGGGAGACACTAACGGGAGAGACTAACGGGAGAGACTAACGGGAGACACTAACGGGAGAGACTAACGGGAGAGACTAACGGGAGACACTAACGGGAGAGACTAACGGGAGACACTAACGGGAGAGACTAACGGGAGAGACTAACGGGAGAGACTAACGGGAGAGACTAACGGGAGAGACTAACGGGAGACACTAACGGGAGACACTAACGGGAGAGACTAACGGGAGACACTAACGGGAGACACTAACGGGAGAGACTAACGGGAGAGACTAACGGAGAGACTAACGGGAGACACTAACGGGAGACACTAACGGGAGAGACTAACGGGAGACTAACGGGAGAGACTAACGGGAGAGACTAACGGGAGACACTAACGGGAGACACTAACGGGAGACACTAACGGGAGAGACTAACGGGAGAGACTAACGGGAGACACTAACGGGAGAGACTAACGGGAGACTACGGGAGACTAACGGGAGAGACTAACGGGAGAGACTAACGGGAGAGACTAACGGGGAGACTAACGGGAGACACTAACGGGAGACACTAACGGGAGACACTAACGGGAGAGACTAACGGGAGAGACTAACGGGAGACACTAACGGGAGACACTAACGGGAGACACTAACGGGAGACACTAACGGGAGAGACTAACGGGAGACACTAACGGGAGAGACTAACGGGGGAGACTAACGGGAGAGACTAACAGGGGAGACTAACGGGAGAGACTAACGGGAGAGACACTAACGGGAGAGACTAACGGGAGAGACTAACGGGAGAGACTAACGGGAGACACTAACGGGAGAGACTAACGGGAGACACTAACGGGAGAGACTAACGGGAGAGACTAACGGGAGACACTAACGGGAGAGACTAACGGAGACACTAACGGGAGAGACTAACGGGAGAGACTAACGGGAGACACTAACGGGAGAGACTAACGGGAGAGACTAACGGGAGAGACTAACGGGAGACACTAACGGGAGAGACTAACGGGAGAGACTAACGGGAGAGACTAACGGGAGACACTAACGGGAGAGACTAACGGGAGAGACTAACGGGAGACACTAACGGGAGAGACTAACGGGAGACACTAACGGGAGAGACTAACGGGAGAGACTAACGGGAGAGACTAACGGGAGAGACTAACGGGAGACACTAACGGGAGAGACTAACGGGAGAGACTAACGGGAGAGACTAACGGGAGACACTAACGGGAGACACTAACGGGAGACACTAACGGGAGACACTAACGGGGGAGACTGACGGGAGAGTCTAACGGGAGAGACTAACGGGAGACACTAACGGGAGACACTAACGGGAGAGACTAACGGGAGAGACTAACGGGAGAGACTAACGGGAGACACTAACGGGAGACACTAACGGGGCAGACACTATCGGGAGAGACTAACGGGGGAGACTGACGGGAGAGTCTAACGGGAGAGACTAACGGGAGACACTAACGGGAGACACTAACGGGAGACACTAACGGGAGAGACTAACGGGAGACACTAACGAGAGAGACTAACGGGAGAGACTAACGGGAGAGACTAACGGGAGACACTAACGGGAGAGACTAACGGGGAGACTAACGGGAGACACTAACGGGAGAGACTAACGGGAGAGACTAACGGGAGAGACTAACGGGAGAGACTAACGGGAGACACTAACGGGAGAGACTAACGGGGGAGACTAACGGGAGACACTAACGGGAGACATTAACGGGAGACACTAACGGGAGAGACTAACGGGAGAGACTAACGGGAGAGACTAACGGGAGACACTAACGGGAGAGACTAACGGGGAGACTAACGGGAGACACTAACGGGAGACATTAACGGGAGACACTAACGGGAGAGACTAACGGGAGAGACTAACGGGAGAGACTAACGGGAGAGACTAACGGGGAGACTAACGGGAGACACTAACGGGAGACATTAACGGGAGAGACTAACGGGAGAGACTAACGGGAGAGACTAACGGGGGAGACACTAACGGGAGACACTAACGGGAGAGACTAACGGGAGACACTAACGGGAGAGACTAACGGGAGAGACTAACGGGAGACACTAACGGCAGAGACTAACGGGAGAGACTAACGGGAGAGACTAACGGGAGAGACTAACGGGAGAGACTAACGGGGGAGACACTAACGGGAGACACTAACGGGAGAGACTAACGGGAGACACTAACGGGAGAGACTAACGGGAGAGACTAACGGGAGACACTAACGGCAGAGACTAACGGGAGAGACTAACGGGAGACACTAACGGGAGAGACTAACGGGAGAGACTAACGGGAGACACCAACGGCAGAGACTAACGGGAGAGACTAACGGGAGACACTAACTGGAGACACTAACGGGAGAGACTAACGGGAGAGACTAACGGGAGACACTAACGGGAGACACTAACGGAGACACTAACGGAGACACTAACGGGAGAGACTAACGGGAGAGACTAACGGGAGAGACTAACGGAGAGACTAACGGGAGACACTAACGGGAGAGACTAACGGGAGAGACTAACGGGAGAGACTAACGGGAGACACTAACGGGAGAGACTAACGGGAGACACTAACGGGAGAGACTAACGGGAGAGACTAACGGGAGAGACTAACGGGAGACACTAACGGGAGAGACTAACGGGAGACACTAACGGGAGAGACTAACGGGAGACACTAACGGGAGACACTAACGGGAGAGACTAACGGGAGAGACTAACGGGAGAGACTAACGGGAGAGACTAACGGGAGACACTAACGGGAGACACTAACGGGAGAGACTAACGGGAGAGACTAACGGGAGACACTAACGGGAGACACTAACGGGAGAGACTAACGGGAGAGACACTAACGGGCGAGACTAACGGGAGAGACTAACGGGAGACCTAACGGGAGAGACTAACGGGAGAGACTAACGGGAGACACTAACGGGAGAGACTAACGGGGAGACACTAACGGGAGAGACTAACGGGCAGCCTAACGGGAGAGACTAACGGAGAGACTAACGGGAGAGAACTAACGGGGAGAGACTAACGGGAGACACTAACGGGAGAACTAACGGGAGACTAACGGGAGACACTAACGGGAGAGACACTAACGGGGAGAGACTAACGGGAGACACTAACGGGAGAGACTAACGGGAGAGACTAACGGGAGACATAACGGAGAGAGACTAACGGAGAGAGACTAACGGGAGAGACTAACGGAGAGACTAACGGGAGAGACTAACGGGAGACCTAACGGGAGAGACTAAGGGGAGACTAACGGGAGAGACTAACGGGAGACACTAACGGGAGACGAACGGGAGAACTGGAGACACCAACGGCACAGACTAACGGGAGAGACTAACGGGAGACACTAACTGGAGACACTAACGGGAGAGACTAACGGGAGAGACTAACGGGAGACACTAACGGGAGACACTAACGGGAGACACTAACGGGAGAGACTAACGGGAGAGACTAACGGGGGAGACTAACGGGAGAGACTAACGGGAGACACTAACGGGAGACACTAACGGGAGAGACTAACGGGAGAGACTAACGGGAGACACTAACGGGGGAGACTAACGGGAGAGACTAACGGGAGAGACTGACGGGAGAGACTAACGGGAGAGACTAACGGGAGACACTAACGGGAGACACTAACGGGAGACACTAACGGGAGAGACTAACGGGAGAGACTAACGGGAGAGACTAACGGGAGAGACTAACGGGAGACACTAACGGGAGAGACTAACGGGAGACACTAACTGGAGAGACTAACGGGAGACACTAACGGGAGAGACTAACGGGAGAGACTAACGGGAGACACTAACGGGAGAGACTAACGGGAGACACTAACGGGAGAGACTAACGGGAGAGACTAACGGGAGAGACTAACGGGAGAGACTAACGGGAGACACTAACGGGAGAGACTAACGGGAGAGACACTAACGGGAGAGACTAACGGGAGAGACACTAACGGGAGAGACTAACGGGCGACACTAACGGGAGAGACTAACGGGAGAGACACTAACGGGAGAGACTAACGGGCGACACTAACGGGAGAGACTAACGGGAGACACTCACGGGAGAGACTAACGGGATAGACTAACGGGAGAGACTAACGGGAGAGACTAACGGGAGAGACTAACGGGAGACACTAACGGGAGAGACTAACGGGTGACACTAACGGGAGAGACTAACGGGAGAGACTGACGGGAGAGACTGACGGGAGACACTAACGGGAGAGACTAACGGGAGAGACTAACGAGAGACACTAACGGGAGACACTAACGGGAGAGACTAACGGGAGAGACTAACGGGAGACACTAACGGGAGACACTAACGGGAGACACTAACGGGAGACACTAACGGGAGACACTAACGGGTGACACTAACGGGAGAGACTAACGGGAGAGACTGACGGGAGAGACTGACGGGAGAGACTAACGGGAGAGACTGACGGGAGAGACTAACGGGAGACACTAACGGGAGAGACTAACGGGAGAGACTAACGGGAGAGACTAACGGGAGACACTAACAGGAGAGACTAACGGGAGAGACTAACGGGAGAGACTAACGGGGGAGACACTAACGGGAGAGACTGACGGGAGAGACTAACGGGAGACACTAACATAAGAACATAAGAACATAAGAAATAGGAGCAGGAGTAGGCCAATCGGCCCCTCGAGCCTGCTCCGCCATTCAATAAGATCATGGCTGATCTGATCCTAACCGCCAATCTACTATCTATCACAGAACCATCTCCTGCATCTAACAGAATTGCACACACGAAATAGGAGCAGAATCAGGCTACACAGTCCCTGGGCCCGCTCCACTACCCACAGGGCCATGACCGATCCGAACCTAGACTCATGTCCAAATTCCTGCCCGCTCCCCGTAACCCTTAATGCCCTTTACTTCCAGGAAACTGTCTATTTCTGTTTTAAATTTAATTGATGTTGTAGCTTCTACAGCTTTTTGTGGCAGCATATTCCATGGACCTACCACCCTCTGAGTGAAGTAGTTCCTCCTCATCTCAGTTTTGAAAGAGCAGCCCCTTATTCTAAGACTATGTCCCCTAGTTCTCGTCTCACCCGTCATCGGGAACATCCTCCCCGCATCCACCCGATCCAACCCCTTCACAATCTTATATGTTTCAATAAGATCGCCTCTCATTCTTCTGAACTCCAATGAGTAGAGTCCCAATCTACCCAACCTCTCCTCATATGACCACCCCCTCATCCCCGGGATTAACCGAGTGAACCTTTTTTGCACTGCCTCGAGAGCAAGGATGTCTTTCCTTAAGTAAGGACACCAAAACTGTATGCAGTATTCCAGGTGCGGTCTCACCAATACCTTGTACAACTGAAGCAATACCTCCCTATTTTTATATTCTATCCCCCTAGCAATGAAAGCCAACATTCCATTTGCCTTCTTAATCACTTGCTGCACCTGCATACTAACCTTTTGAGTTTCGTGCACCAGGACCCCCAGATCCCTTTGCACTTCAGTACTCTCCAGTTTCTTGCCATTAAGATAATAAATTGCTCTAGGATTTTTCCTGCCAAAGTGCATCACCTCACACTTTCCAGTGTTGTATTCCATCTGCCAAATCTCTGCCCACTTACTTAGCCTGTCTATGTCCCCTTGCAGGTTTTTTATGTCCTCCTCACTCACTACTTTCCCTCCCATCTTTGTATCATCTGCAAATTTTGATATGTTACACTTGGTCCCTTCCTCCAAATCGTTAATATAGATTGTGAAGAGTTGGGGACCCAGCACTGACCCCTGTGGAACACCACTAGTTACTGATTGCCAGTCTGAGAATGAACCATTTATCCCAACTCTTTGCTTTCTGTTAGATAGCCAATCCTCTATCCATGCCAGAATATTACCCCCAATCCCGTGATTTTTTACCTTAAGCAATAATCTTTTGTGTGGCACCTTGTCAAATGCCTTTTGGAAGTCTAAATACACTACGTCCACTGGTTCCCCTTTATCCACTCTATATGTTACTTCCTCAAAGAACTCCAGCAAATTTGTCAAACATGACTTCCCCTTCGTAAAACCATGCTGACTTTGTCCTATTAAATTATGATTATCCAAATGTCCTGTTACTGTTTCCTTAATAATGGACTCCAAAATTTTACCTACCACAGATGTTAGGCTAACCGGTCTATAGTTACCAGCCTTCTGTCTACTGCCCTTTTTAAATAAGGGTGTTACATTAGCAGTTTTCCAGTCTGCCGGGACCTTAGCGGAATCCAGGGAGTTTTGAAAAATTATTACCAATGCATCTACAATCCCTACCGCCACTTCCTTCAAGACTCTAGGATGTAAGCCATCAGGTCCAGGTGATTTATCCGCCTTGAGTCCCATTATTTTACCGAGTACCACTTCCTTAGTGATTTTGATCGTGTTTAGCTCCTCTCCCCCTATAGCCCCCTGTTTGTCCAGTGTTGGGATATTCTTAGTGTCCTCTACTGTAAAGACTGATACAAAATATTCATTCAGTGTTTTTGCCATCTCCATATTTCCCACCATTAATTTCCCGGTCTCATCCTCTAAGGGACCAACATTTACTTTAGCCACCCTTTTTCTTTTTATATAACTATAAAAACTCTTACTATCTGTTTTTATATTTTTTGCTAATTTACTTTCATAATCTATCTTCCCTTTCTTAATCAATCTTTTTGTTATTTTTTGCTGCCTTTTAAAGTTTTCCCAATCCTCTGTCCTCCCACTAGATTTCGCTACCTTATATGCCCTTGTTTTTAGTCGAATACTATCCTTAATTTCTTTACTTAGCCACGGATGACTGTCCTTTCTTTTACACCCTTTTCTTTTCAGTGGAATATATTTTTTTTGGAAGTTGTAAAATAACTCCTTGAATGTACACCACTGATCATGTGTCGTCTTACCCTTTAATCTATTTTCCCAATCCACTCTACTCAATTCCGCTCGCATACCTTCATAGTCTCCTTTATTCAAGCTAACGGGAGACACTAACGGGAGAGACTAACGGGAGACACTCACGGGAGACACTAACGGGAGAGACTAGCGGGAGAGACTAACGGGAGACACTCACGGGAGACACTAACGGGAGAGACTAACGGGAGAGACTAACGGGAGAGACTGACGGGAGAGACTAACGGGAGAGACTAACGGGAGACACTAACTGGAGAGACTAACGGGAGAGACTAACGGGAGAGACTAACGGGGGAGACACTAACGGGAGAGACTGACGGGAGAGACTAACGGGAGACACTATCGGGAGAGACTAACGGGAGAGTCTAACGGGAGACACTAACGGGAGAGACTAACGGGAGACACTAACGGGAGAGACTAACGGGAGACACTCACGGGAGAGACTAACGGGAGAGACTAACGGGAGAGACTAACGGGAGAGACTAACGGGAGAGACTAACGGGGGAGACTAACGGGAGAGACTAACGGGAGAGACTAATGCGAGAGACTAACGGGAGGCACTAACGGGAGAGACTGACGGGAGAGACTAACGGGAGAGAATAACGGGAGACACTAACGGGAGAGACTGACGGGAGAGACTAACGGGAGACACTAACGGGAGAGACTAACGGGAGACACTAACGGGAGAGACTAACGGGAGACACTCACGGGAGACACTAACTGGAGAGACTAACGGGAGACACTAACGGGAGACACTAACGGGAGAGACTAACGGGAGAGACTAAGGCGCCGAATTTCTAGCCCCAAGAGTCTTAAACATCAGGCCAACCTTTCTCTCCGGCCGTTTCTCTCGCTCTCTTAGTTAATGTCATTGTCTATCGTTATATTAATTTATTTATCTAGTTACGTTAGAGAGAATAACACACGGATACTCACCCACCAATCACCTCCCTGCAGTCCTGTGACGTCACTCCTTGCTTTTGCTGTTATTTTGGGATTCGCCGCCTCTGCGGCCGACTCCTCGCAGGTCCAGGCCTGCACTGGCTCCCGGTCCAGAAACACCTCAATTTTAACATTTTCATCCTTCTTTGCAAATCTCACCACGCCCTCGCCCCTCCCTATCTCTGTACCCTCCTTCAGCCCTACAACCCCCCGAGATATCTGCGCTCCTCCAATTCTGGCCTCCTGAACATCCCCAATTTCCTTCGCTCCACCATTGGCGGCCGTGGCTTCAGCTGCCTGGGCCCCGAGCTCTGGAATTCCCTCCCTAAACCTCTCCGCCTCTCTACCTCTCTCTCCTCCTTTAAGTTCTCCTTAAAACCGACCTCTTTGAACAAGCTTTTGGTCGCCTGTCCTAATATCTCCTTATGTGGCTCAGTGTCAATTTTTGCCTGATTTACGCTCCTGTGAAGTGCTGCAAGACATTTTACTGCGTTAAAGACGCTGTATAAATACAAGCTGTTGTTGTCACAATCACTGAGTGCATTTTATAATTTGACTTTTCTATCGTTTAGACCTTTCGCCCAGCTGCCATGTACATCGAGAGATCTGCGGACTTTGGCCGGACCTGGAAGGTGTATCGCTACTTCTCTTTCAACTGCACAGTTGCTTTCCCTTACATCCCCAGCGGCCCCCTGAGAAAGATCGACGACGTTATCTGCGACCATCGTTACTCTGACATCGAACCGTCTACAGAAGGCGAGGTTCGTGTTCCGTGTCCGTGGGATCGTGCTCTTCAGTTGGGAAACTTGAGGGAAGAGGGAGAAGGTCGAGCTGTGAAACCACAGCTGTCTGATCAAATGAGCTGCAGACATTGTGTCCGATGTTCATTGCAGCCCTTGCCTCAGCGTTCTGCTCCCACCTCTCACAGAGTGAATGCAATATCGGCAAACATTCTCCCAACTCTCTCTGAAACGGAATCATTGAATGGATTCATCCCAAATCATGGAATGCATTCATCCGGAATCATGGACAGGGTCTACCAGCACTGATGCTGAATCTTGGCTCCATTTCCTGACTGAAGTGATCCAATTCTTTGGTCGTACGGTCGTGTCCATATTCCGGCCCCACCAAACGCTTAGTTTCTCAATTCACCATCCATGGCAAGGAGGCCTTGAGCAACTCTCAGCTGTTCAGAGAGAGTGTCATCTCCCAGGACCACCTTTCCTCAGCAGTTCCACGTTGTATTGACCCTGCCTCCCATCCCAGCTTTAGACGCAGGTTATTTGAACAGAAATGTGTGTTCTTATATCACAACAAGTTGACTAAAGTAAATGCTGCCCGTGTGTCAGTCTGGGATCAGTGGCCAGCACTCTCGCCTCTGAGTCAGAAGGTCGTGGGTTCAAGTCCCACTACAGGGTCTTGTGCACAAAAATCCAGGCTGACACTCCAGTGCAGTACTGAGGGAGCGCCGCACTGTCGGAGGGGCAGTACTGAGGGAGTGCTGCACTGTCGGAGGGGCAGTACTGAGGGAGTGCTGCACTGTCGGAGGGGCAGTACTGACGGAGCGCTGCACTGTCGGAGGGGCAGTACTGAGGGAGCGCTGCACTCTCGGAGGGGCAGTACTGAGGGAGTGCTGCACTGTCGGAGGGGCAGTCCTGAGGGAGCGCTGCACTGTCGGAGGGGCAGTACTGAGGGAGCGCCGCACTGTAGGAGGGACAGTACTGAGAGAGCGCTGCACTGTCAGAGGGGCAGTACTGAGGGAGTGCTGCACTGTCGGAGGGACAGTACTGAGAGAGCGCTGCACTGTAGGAGGGACAGTACTGAGAGAGCGCTGCACTGTCGGAGGGGCAGTACTGAGGGAGTGCTGCACTGCGGGAGGGGCAGTACTGAGAGAGCGCTGCATTGTCGGAGGGGCAGTACTGAGAGAGCGCTGCACTGTCGGAGGGGCAGTACTGAGGGAGTGCTGCACTGTCGGAGGGGCAGTACTGAGGGAGCGCTGCACTGTCGGAGGAGCAGTACTGAGGGAGCGCTGCACTGTCGGAGGGGCAGTACTGAGGGAGTGCTGCACTGTCGGAGGGGCAGTACTGAGGGTGCACCGCACTGTCGGAGAGGCAGTACTGAGGGAGCGCCTCACTGTCGGAAGGGCAGTACTGAGGGAGTGCCGCACTGTCGGAGAGACAGTACTGAGGGAGCGCCGCACTGTCGGAGGGGCAGTACTGAGGGAGCGCCGCACTGTCGGAGGGGCAGTACTGAGGGAGTGCTGCACTGTCGGAGGGGCAGTACTGAGAGAGCGCTGCACTGTCGGAGGGGCAGTACTGAGGGAGCGCCGCACTGTCGGAGGTGCCGTCTTTCGGATGAGACGTTAAACCAAGTCCCCGTCTGCCCTCTCAGGTGGACGTGAAACATCCGATGACCACATTTAGAAGAAAAGCCGAGACATCTCCTGGTGTCCCGGCCAACATTCCTCCCTCAACCAACACCACCAAAAACAGGTGACCCGGTCATTCAGTGCTGCCTGTGAGATCTTGCTGTGCGCAAATTGGCTGCTGCATTTCCTACATTACAACAGTCATCCCCACACTTCACAATAATTCATTGTGTGAAGTTCTTGGCATGCTTCGATGTGTTGAAGTGTTGAAAAATGCAAGAAAGTAGATTTGAATCGCCATGGCCAGAATGTTTCACACCTCTCCAACAGATAAAGATTATTATTAATACTTTGGGTTCATGACAAACACACATCAAGCCTGCCAAGAAGTTGTTCTGCTTGGATCAGAATTTCCACAGCCAGAGGGAAAATTAAACAGTGCGGCTTAAAATATAACCTCAGGTCATTCCAAGCTTTTCTTTTTTTCACAAGATCTTTCAACTGCTCTTAATACAGGTGATGATGTATCGCTGGGTTTAAGCGCATCACGCTGTTGCTAGGTGAAGTGTTGCATGAGCTCAGAATTACAGTCCCAGGGATCTACAATCCAGAGACAAACATGCGTGAAATGGAATGGATTCTGAGGAGTAGATTGGAATGTTCGTCAGCCTGCTTATCCAGATCTGGCTGCAGAATATAGAAGGCCGTGGGTTTAAATCCCACTCCAGAGACTCGAGTCCCATAATTCAGGCAGACACTTACTGCGCAGTACTGAGGGAGCGCCGCACTGTGGGAGGGTCAGTACTGAGGGAGTGCTGCACTGTCGGAGGGGCAGTACTGAGGGAGCGCTGCACTGTCGGAGGGTCAGTACCGAGGGAGCGCTGCACTGTCAGAGGGGCAGTACCGAGGGAGCGCTGCACTGTCGGAGGGTCAGTACCGAGGGAGCGCTGCACTGTCGGAAGGTCAGTACTGAGGGAGCGCCGCACTGTCGGAGGGGCAGTACTGAGGGAGCGCTGCACTGTCGGAGGGGCAGTACTGAGGGAGCGCTGCACTGTCAGAGGGGCAGTACTGAGGGAGTGCCGCACTGTCGGAGGGGCAGTACTGAGGGAGCGCTGCACTGTCGGAGGGGCAGTACTGAGGGAGTGCCGCACTGTCGGAGGGGCAGTACTGAGGGAGCGCTGCACTGTCGGAGGGGCAGTACTGAGGGAGCGCTGCACTGTCGGAGGGTCAGTACTGAGGGAGCGCCGCACTGTCGGAGGGGCAGTACTGAGGGAGCGCTGCACTGTCGGAGGGGCAGTACTGAGGGAGTGCTGCATTGTTGGAGGGGCAGTACTGAGGGAGCGCCGCACTGTCAGAGGGGCAGTACTGAGGGAGCACCGCACTGTCGGAGGGGCAGTACTGAGGGAGCGCTGTACTGTCGGAGGGGCAGTACTGAGGGAATGCTGCACTGTCGGAGGGGCAGTACTGAGGGAGCACGGCACTGTCGGAGGGGCAGTACTGAGGGAGTGCTGCACTGTCGGAGAGGCAGTACTGAGGGAGCGCTGCACTGTCGGAGGGGCAGTACTGACCGAGTGCTGCACTGTCGGAGGGTCAGTACTGAGGGAGCGCCACGCTGTCGGAGGGGCAGTACTGAGGGAGCGCCGCACTGTCGGAGGGGCAGTACTGAGCGAGCGATGCACTGTCGGAGGGGCAGTACTGAGGGAGCGCTGCACTGTCAGAGGGGCAGTACTGAGGGAGTGCTGCACTGTCGGAGGTGCCGTCTTTCGGATGAGACTTTAAACCGAGGCTCCGTCAGCCCTTTCAGATGAATGTAAACGATCCCATGGCACTATTTTGAAGAACAGCAGGGGAGTTCTCCCCGGTGTCCTGACCAATATTCATCCCTCAACCAACATCACTAAAACAGATTACCTGGTCATTCTCATGTTGCTGTTGCGGGATCTTGCTGTGCGCAAATTGGCTGCCGCATTTCCTACATTACAACAGTGATTACACTTCATTGACTGTGAAGAACTTTGGGTCGTCCCGAGGTTCTTCCTTGTATTTATACAGAATCGCTCAGAAACATCTCAAAATCTGCTTTATATACCATTTGTACAAGGTCCAGATATGAATGTCAGTTAATAAATTGTATGAATTCTTCCCTCAGGTTATTTATAAAGTGCTGGATCCTGCCATCAAAGTGGGCGATCCCTATAGTCTGGAGATTCAAGGTGAGCGGTTGTGGCTTTCCATGTCTCAATGATGCTATCGTTTGGTTTTCGAAGATTATTCACAGTTTCCCATCAACTTGACACTTCTGGTCAAGATTTTAGATTCAAAATTTAGTTTCAGGATTTTATAGAATAGCCTTTACACACATGAGAATGTACTAAAAACAGAAAATGCTGGAAACACTCAGCAGGTCAGGCAGCATCTGTGGAGAGAGAGAGAGAAACCGAGTTAACGTTTCAGCTGGATGAGCTTTCCCTGGAGAATGTATCCTCGGTTAGTGTGACTGCGAACAGGAGAGTGCACTGGACGAGTGAAGTCCACCATTCGGCCCAAGGTCCGTGCCGGTGTTTCTGCTCCACACCAGCCTCCTCCCACCCTCTTCATCTCACCCTATCAACATATCCTTCTATTCCTTTCTCCCTCATGTGTTTATCCAGCTTCCCCTTAAATGTATCTCTGCTATTTGCCTCAACCACTCCCTGTGGGAGCGAGTTCCACATTCTCACCACTCTCTGGGTAAAGAAGTTTCTCCTGAATTCCCTATTGGATTTATTAGTGACTATCTTATATTGATGGCCCCTAGTTCTGGACTCCTACGTCTATCCTATCGAACCCCTTCATAATTTTATCAGGTCACCCCTCAGCCTTTTGTTTTCTAGAGAAAAGAGCCCCAGCCTGTTCAGTCTTTTCTGATAGTTTTAACCTCTCAGTTCTGGTATCATCCTTGTAAATCTTTTTTTTGCATTTTCTCCAGTGCCTCTATATCTTTTTAGTAATATGGCAACCAGACTGTGCGTGGTGCTCCGAGTGTGGTCCAACCTAGGTTCTATACAAGTGCTTGGTTTGCTTTTTATGGCCTTGTTAACCTGCGTTGCTACTTTGAATGATTTGTGAATCCGTCCCCCAGATCCTTTTGCGCATTTCGCCGCTTATTTCCCAAGGAGTGTGTGGCCTCCTTATTCCTCCTTTGTTTGTCACTGGTGGGCTGGTGGAGGGAGGGTCTATCCTGTGCTGAATACCCTGGTGGAGGGAGGGTCTATCCTGTGCTGAATACCCTGGTGGAGGGAGGGTCTATCCTGTGCTGAATACCCTGGTGGAGGGAGGGTCTATCCTGTGCTGAATACCCTGGTGGAGGGAGGGTCTATCCTGTGCTGAATACCCTGGTGGAGGGAGGGTCTATCCTGTGCTGAATACCCTGGTGGAGGGAGGGTCTATCCTGTGCTGAATACCCTGGTGGAGGGAGGGTCTATCCTGTGCTGAATACCCTGGTGGAGGGAGGGTCTATCCTGTGCTGAATACCCTGGTGGAGGGAGGGTCTATCCTGTGCTGAATACCCTGGTGGAGGGAGGGTCTATCCTGTGCTGAATACCCTGGTGGAGGGAGGGTCTATCCTGTGCTGAATTAGCAGGAGTGGCTCCAGGGTAATCTCTGGTTGGTGGTGTCATGGGGTGGATCCAAATTCTGGTGGTCTAACGATAAATTCGTGACCTGTTAGTGCCCTTGGGGTTCCATTTCCTGGGGGTCTGACCTCGGCTTTGCAAATGGCCCAAGCTAGTGATAAAACCACAAATCTCCTTTTAGAATCGTACAGCACAAGAGGAGGCCATTCGGCCCATCCTGCCTGTGCCGGCTCTTTGGTCGAGCTCTCCAATTAGTCCCACTCCCCCCCTGCTCTTTCCCCATAGCTCTGTGAATTTTTTTTCCCTTCAAGTATTTATCCAATTCCCTTTTGAAAGTTATTATTGAATCTGCTTCCACCGCCCTTTCAGGCAGCGCATTCCAGATCACAACAACTCGCTGTTAATAAAAAAAACTCCCCTCATCTCCGCCCTGGTTCTTCGGTCAACTAACTGAGCAGTAACCGGGCAGGATTGGGTCTGAACCCTGCTGGATCATTTCTGATGGGGCCGAGGGGGAGGCAGAACCTTCATCTGCCCCAAACGTGACATCAGAGAGGGTGGGGCCAAGGCAGTTAATTTCCCTGCACAACTTAAGAACATAAGAATTAGGAGCAGGAGTCGGCCATTCGGCCCCTCGAGCCTGCTCCGCCATTCAATAAGATCATGGCTGATCATCGACCTCAACTCCACTTTCCCGCCCGATCTCCATATCCCTTGATTCCCCGAGAGTCCAAAAATCTATCGATCTCAGCCTTGAATATACTCAAAGTCTCAGCATTCACAGCCCTTTGGGGTAGAGAATTCCAAAGATTCACAACCCTCTGAGTGAAGAAATTCCTCCTCATCTCAGTCTTAAATGGCCGACCCCTTATCCTGAGACTATGCCCCCTAGTTCTAGACTCTCTAGCCAGGGGAAACAACCTCTCAGCATCTACCCTGTCAATCCCTCTCAGAATCTTATATGTTTCAATGAGATCACCTCTCATTCTTCTAAACTCCAGAGAGTATCGGCCCATTCTACTCAATCTCTCATCATAGGACAACCCTCTCATCCCAGGAATCAGTCTAGTGAACCTTTGCTGCACCGCCTCCAAGGAAAGTATATCCTTCCTTACGTACGCAGACCAAAACTGTGCACAGTACTCCAAGTGTGGTCTCACCAAAGCCCTGTACAATTGCAGCAAGACTTGCTTACTCTTGAACTCCAACCCACGTTGAGTGAATGATGCTCGGTTCACATTGACGCCCGATTGCCCGTTCTGTTGACGTTCTCCTTTGCGATTTTATTGCCTTTAGATCTGCTGAGGATTACTAATTTAAAAATACACTTCACCAAACTGCACACCCTCGGGGATAACCTGCTGGACCGGCGAGTGGAGGTTCTGCAGAAGTATTATTACGCTGTGTACGAGCTGGTGGTCCGAGGCAGTTGCTTCTGTTACGGACATGCCTCAGAATGTTCCCCTGTGGCTGGGATACAAGGAGGCGTGCTGGGAATGGTAAGATCCCATAAAACGTGTAGGTAAGAGCCTCTTCTACCTCAATTCTCCGTGCTGTTGATTGAGTGAAGAGTGCGTGGTGTAAACGAGTCACAGTTTGAGGCGCTCAGTTGTTCCGAGTCTTGAGCGATCTAACCAGCGATCCGTAAAGGGACCACTGCAGGCCACTCAACAACCAGCCAGAAAATATTTGAATATTTACATTTCTGTGGAGCCAGAAGGCGCAAGTCCAATTTCCCACCGTCAGAGGGCCACAAATTCAGGTGAATTACAGTCCATGAGGTGGCGATCCCCGTCTTCATTGAAGATTAGATCACAGACATGAAATCAGACGCTTTTTTTAATTCATTCCCGGGATGTGGGCGTCGCTGGCAAGGCCGGCATTTATTGCCCATCCCTAATTGCCCTTAACTGAGTGTCTCGCTCAGCCACTTCAGAGGGCGGTTAAGAGTCAACAAGTTGGTGTGGGACTGGAGTCACCTATAGGCCCAGACCGGGTGAGGACGGCAGGTTTCCTTCCCTGAAGGTCATCAGTGAACCAGATGGGTTTATACGGCAATCCGGTCTGATACTAGCTTTTTATTCCAGATTTATTTAATTAATTGAAATTTCCCAGCTGCAAAATTCCCCAAATCCAGGTGGGATTCTGAACTCCTGTCTCCGGATCATTAGTCTGGGTCTCGGGATTACCAGGCCAGTAATATAGCCACTGTGCTCCATACCTGGTAATATCTGATCCATGACAACACACAGGCTGGTTTCTCCACCCATTCTCTGTTTTCATTCAGATTCACGGAAGATGTACCTGTAAACACAACACCAAAGGGTTAAACTGCGAGCAGTGCAAGAGCTTCTACCACGAGTTGCCATGGAGACCAGCGGAGGCTGACAATCCGCACGCCTGCAAAGGTTGGTCTGTTTCCTAATCCCTCCGTCTCCTCTGGGAGCTGCTTTCTCCGTTACCTTCTTCCCCCAACACCTGAAATAGTTCCTCTTTTTAATTTCTGTCACAGTTGAAAGTCTCCCTCGTGCTCTCCCCGGGACAGAGATTTATTCTATAAGGAGAAGGATTGAGTAGAAACTGTGCCGCAGTCTGTTACAGGAACAGACAGATAAGGCTGTGTTATTGCTGTTTAATACACCAACAATCAGTCAGCAGTTCATGGGTTCAAGTCCCACTCCAGAGACTTGAGCATATAAATCCAGGCTGACACTCCCAGTGCAGTACTGAGGGAGCGCGACACTGTCGGAGGGTCAGTACTGAGGGAGCGCTGCACTGTCGGAGGGGCAGTACTGAGGGAGCGCGACACTGTCGGAGGGTCAGTACTGAGGGAGCGCTGCACTGTCGGAGGGTCAGTACTGAGGGAGCGCTGCACTGTCGGAGGGTCAGTACTGAGGGAGTGCTGCACTGTCGGAGGGGCAGTACTGAGGGAGTGCTGCACTGTCGGAGGGGCAGTACTGAGGGAGCGCCGCACTGTTGGAGGGGCAGTACTGAGGGAGCGCTGCACTGTCGGAGGGTCAGTACTGAGGGAGCGCTGCACTGTCGGAGGGGCAGTACTGAGGGAGCGCTGCACTGTCGGAGGGTCAGTACTGAGGGAGCGCTGCACTGTCGGAGGGGCAGTACTGAGGGAGTGCTGCACTGTCGGAGGGGCAGTACTGAGGGAGCGCTGCACTGTCAGAGGTGCCGCCTTTCAGATGAGATGTTAAACCAATGCCCTGTTTGCTCTCACAGGTGGACATAAAATATCCTGTGACATAATTAGAAGAAGAGCAGGGGAGTACTCCCCAGTGTCCTGGGTCATATTTATCCCTCAACCACTAACGATCATCCGGTCATTATCACATTGCTGTTTGTGGGACCTTGCTGTGCGCAAGTTGGCTTTCCCCCCCCTTCCTTCCTTCCTTGTAGTCTTCAGTAACTAATCAGATAGACACGAGACACAGAGAGTGAATAATGTGCAGCCCGCCTTGTTAGTGACAATCGAAGGCGAACACGCGTGGGGCCTCAGTGACACTGAGCATGTCACGGTGCAGGACTCAGTTCCAGGGAGTGACGAGGCACTGAAAGATGATGGGATGTCTCCCAGGAGGGCCGAGGGGAATCAGAGGGGAGCGTCATGGATGGGTGGTCCTTGGATTCGGGGACGCAGACCGCAGGACGTGTCGGACCAGTAATGGAAGGATGATTAACTCCCCACAGAAAATACCCCCCGAAAATAAAGTGAACAATGCTCTCTGAGGCACTCAGTAATCGAAGAAAAGATCGAGAGAACAATTCAGCCGGAAATTGTTCCCAGTGGCAGCAGATCACAGCGAAAAAACGACAACACAATCAAACAAAGATTTTGGAACATACATCATACACCGTACCTCACACTCCGCACCTCACACTCCGCACCTCACACTCCACACTCCACACCTCACACTCCACACCTCACACTCCACACTCCACACCTCACACTCCACACCTCACACTCCACACTCCACACCTCACACTCCACACCTCACACTCCACACTCCACACCTCACACTCCACACCTCACACTCCGCACCTCACACTCCACACCTCACACTCCACACTCCACACCTCACACTCCACACCTCACACTCCACACTCCACACCTCACACTCCACACCTCACACTCCACACTCCACACCTCACACTCCACACCTCACACTCCGCACCTCACACTCCGCACCTCACACTCCACACTCCGCACCTCACACTCCACACCTCACACTCCACACTCCACACCTCACACTCCACACCTTACACTCCACACCTCACACGCCACACCTCACACCTCACACTCCACACCTCACACCTCACACTCCGCACCTCACACTCCACACCTCACACGCCACACCTCACACTCCGCACCTCACACTCCGCACCTCACACTCCACACCTCACACGCCACACCTCACACCTCACACTCCACACCTCACACTCCACACCTCACACTCCACACCTCACACTCCACACCTCATACTCCACAACTCACACTCCGCACCTCACACTCCGCACCTCACACTCCACCTCACACTCCACACTCGACACTCCACACCTCAACTCCACACCTCACACGCCACACCTCACAATCACCTCACACCTCACACCCCACCTCACACTCCACACCTCTACACTCCACCACTTCCGCACCTCACACTCCACACCTCACACTCACACCTCACACCTCACACTCCACACCTCACACTCCGCACCTCACACCTCACACTCCACACCTCACACTCCGCACCTCACACTCCGCACCTCACACACCGCACCTCACACCTCACACTCCACGCCACACCTCACACCCACACCGTCACACTCCACACCTCACACCTCCCACCTCACACTCGACACCTCACACTCACACCTCACCTCCACACCTCACACCTCACACTCCACACCTCACACTCCACACCTCACACCTCACACTCCACACCTCACACTCCACACCTCACACCTCACACTCCACACCTCACACTCCACACCTCACACATCACACTCCACACCTCACACTCCACACCTCACACCTCACACTCTGCACCTCACACTCCACACCTCACACTCCACACCTCACACTCCACACCTCACACCTCACACTCCGCATCTCACACCTCACACTCCACACCTCACACTCCACACCTCACACTCCACACCTCACACTCCACACCTCACACTCCACACCTCACACCTCACACCTCACACCTCACACTCCGCACCTCACACTCCGCACCTCACACCTCACACTCCACACCTCACACTCCACACCTCACAACTCACACTCCACACCTCACACTCCACACCTCACACCTCACACTTCACACCTCACACTCCACACCTCACACTCCACACCTCACACCTCACACTCCACACCTCACACTCCACACTTCACACTCCACACCTCACACTCCACACCTCACACTCCACACCTCACACCTCACACTCCACACCTCACACTCCACACCTCACACCTCACACTCCACACCTCACACTCCACACCTCACACCTCACACTCCACACCTCACACTCCACACCTCACACCTCACACTCCACACCTCACACTCCACACCTCACACTCCACACCTCACACTCCACACCTCATACTCCACAACTCACACTCCGCACCTCACACTCCGCACCTCACACTCCGCACCTCACACTCCGCACCTCACACTCCACACCTCACACTCCACACCTCACACGCCACACCTCACACCTCACACTCCGCACCTCACACTCCACACCTCACACCTCACACTCCGCACCTCACACTCCACACCTCACACTCCACACCTCACACCTCACACTCCACACCTCACACTCCGCACCTCACACCTCACACTCCACACCTCACACTCCGCACCTCACACTCCGCACCTCACACTCCGCACCTCACACCTCACACTCCACACCTCACACTCCACACGTCACACTCCACACCTCACACCTCACACTCCGCACCTCACACTCGACACCTCACACTCCACACCTCACACTCCACACCTCACACCTCACACTCCACACCTCACACTCCACACCTCACACCTCACACTCCACACCTCACACTCCACACCTCACACCTCACACTCCACACCTCACACTCCACACCTCACACATCACACTCCACACCTCACACTCCACACCTCACACCTCACACTCTGCACCTCACACTCCACACCTCACACTCCACACCTCACACTCCACACCTCACACCTCACACTCCGCATCTCACACCTCACACTCCGCACCTCACACTCCACACCTCACACTCCACACCTCACACTCCACACCTCACACTCCACACCTCACACCTCACACCTCACACTCCGCACCTCACACTCCGCACCTCACACCTCACACTCCACACCTCACACTCCACACCTCACAACTCACACTCCACACCTCACACTCCACACCTCACACCTCACACTTCACACCTCACACTCCACACCTCACACTCCACACCTCACACCTCACACTCCACACCTCACACTCCACACTTCACACTCCACACCTCACACTCCACACCTCACACCTCACACTCCACACCTCACACTCCACACCTCACACCTCACACTCCACACCTCACACTCCACACCTCACACCTCACACTCCACACCTCACACTCCACACCTCACACCTCACACTCCACACCTCCCACTCCACACCTCACACTCCGCACCTCACACTCCGCACCTCACACTCCACACCTCACACTCCACACCTCACACTCCACACCTCACACTCCACACTTCACACTCCGCACCTCACACTCCGCACCTCACACTCCGCACCTCACACTCCACACCTCACACTCCGCACCTCACACTCCCCACATCACACTCCGCACCTCACACTCCACACCTCACACTCCACACCTCACACTCCACACCTCACACTCCGCACCTCACACCTCACACTCCACACCTCACACCTCACACTCCACACCTCACACTCCACACCTCACACTCCACACCTCACACCTCACACTCCACACCTCACACTCCACACCTCACACTCCGCACCTCACACTCCGCACCTCACACTCCACACCTCACACTCCGCACCTCACACTCCACACATCACACTCCGCACCTCACACTCCACACCTCACACCTCACACTCCACACCTCACACTCCACACCTCACACTCCACACCTCACACCTCACACTCCACACCTCACACTCCGCACCTCACACTCCACACCTCACACTCCGCACCTCACACTCCACACATCACACTCCGCACCTCACACTCCACACCTCACACCTCACACTCCACACCTCACACTCCACACCTCACACTCCACACCTCACACCTCACACTCCACACGTCACACTCCACACCTCACACTCCACACCTCACACTCCGCACCTCACACTCCACACCTCACACTCCACACCTCACACCTCACACTCCACACATCACACTCCACACCTCACACCTCACACTCCACACCTCACACTCCACACCTCACACATCACACTCCACACCTCACACTCCACACCTCACACCTCACACTCTGCACCTCACACTCCACACCTCACACTCCACACCTCACACTCCTCACTCCAAACCTCACACTCCACACCTCACACTCCACACTCCACACCTCACACTCCACACCTCACACTCCGCACCTCACACTCCGCACCTCACACTCCACACTCCGCACCTCACACTCCACACCTCACACTCCACACCTCACACCTCACACTCCACACCTACACTCCACACCTCACACGCCACACTCCACACTACACTCCACACCTCACACCTCACACTCCGCACCTCACACTCCACACCTCACACGCCACACCTCACACCTCACACTCCGCACCTCACACTCCGCACCTCACACTCCACACCTCACACGCCACACCTCACACCTCACACTCCACACCTCACACTCCACACCTCACACTCCACACCTCACACTCCACACCTCACACTCCACACCTCACACTCCGCACCTCACACTCCGCACCTCACACTCCAGCACCTCACACCCAGCACCTCACACTCCACACCTCACACTCCACACCTCACACGCCACACCTCACACCTCACACTCCGCACCTCACACTCCACACCTCACACCTCACACTCCGCACCTCACACTCCACACCTCACACTCCACACCTCACACTCCACACCTCACACCTCACACTCCACACCTCACACTCCGCACCTCACACTCCGCACCTCACACTCCGCACCTCACACCTCACACTCCACACCTCACACTCCACACGTCACACTCCACACTCACACCTCACACTCCAGCACCTCACACTCGACACCTCACACTCCACACCTCACACTCCACACCTCACACCTCACACTCCACACCTCACACTCCACACCTCACACCTCACACTCCACACCTCACACTCCACACCTCACACCTCACACTCCACACATCACACTCCACACCTCACACTCCACACCTCACACCTCACACTCCACACCTCACACTCCACACCTCACACTCCACACCTCACACTCCACACCTCACACTCCACACCTCACACTCCACACCTCACACCTCACCTCACACCACTCACACTCCACACCTCACACTCACACCTCACACTCCACACCTCACACCTCACACCTCCACACCTCACACTCCACACCTCACACCTCACACTCCACACTCTCACACCTCACACTCACACCTCACACTCCACACCTCACACCTCACACTCCACACCTCACACCTCACACTCCACACCTCACACTCTCACACCTCACACTCCACACCTCACACTCCACACCTCACACCTCACACTCCACACTCACACTCCACACCTCACACCTCAGACCTCACACTCCACACCTCACACTCCATACCTCACACATCACACTCCACACTTCACACTCCACACCTCACACTCCCTCACACTCACACTCCACACCTCACACTCCACACCTCACACCTCACACTCCACACCACACCTCACACTCCACACCTCACACTCCGCACCTCACACTCCGCACCTCACACTCCACACCTCACACTCCACACCTCACACTCCACACCTCACACTCCACACTTCACACTCCGCACCTCACACTCCGCACCTCACACTCCGCACCTCACACTCCACACCTCACACTCCGCACCTCACACTCCCCACATCACACTCCGCACCTCACACTCCACACCTCACACTCCACACCTCACACTCCACACCTCACACTCCGCACCTCACACCTCACACTCCACACCTCACACCTCACACTCCACACCTCACACTCCACACCTCACACTCCACACCTCACACCTCACACTCCACACCTCACACTCCACACCTCACACTCCGCACCTCACACTCCGCACCTCACACTCCACACCTCACACTCCACACCTCACACCTCACACTCCACACCTCACACTCCGCACCTCGCACTCCACACCTCACACTCCGCACCTCACACTCCACACATCACACTCCGCACCTCACACTCCACACCTCACACCTCACACTCCACACCTCACACTCCACACCTCACACTCCACACCTCACACCTCACACTCCACACCTCACACTCCACACCTCACACTCCACACCTCACACTCCGCACCTCACACTCCACACCTCACACTCCGCACCTCACACTCCACACCTCACACCTCACACTCCACACCTCACACTCCACACCTCACACTCACACCTACACCTCACACCGTCACACTCCACACCTCACACTCCACACCTCACACTCCACACCTCACACTCCAGCACCTCACACTCCACACCTCACACTCCACACCTCACACTCACACTCCACACCTCACACCTCACACTCCACACCACACTCACACTCACACCTCACACCTCACACTCCACACCTCACACTCCACACCTCACACTCACACTCACACTCCACACCTCACACTCACACTCACACCTCACACTCCACACCTCACACTCCACACCTCACACTCCACACCTCACACACTCACACCTCACACTCACACCTCACACCTCACACTCCACACCTCACACTCCACACCTCACACCTCCACACCTCACACCTCACACTCACACCTCACACTCCACACCTCACACTCACACCTCACACTCACACCTCCACACCTCACACTCACACTCCACACTCCTCACACCTCACACTCCACACCTCACACTCCACACCTCACACCTCACACCTCACACTCCACACCTCACACTCCACACCTCACACTCCACACCTCACACTCCACACCTCACACTCCACACCTCACACTCCACACCTCACACTCCACACTCCACACCTCACACTCCACACTCACACTCACACCTCACACTCCACACTCACACTCACACCTCACACTCCACACCTCACACCTCACACTCCACACCTCACACTCCACACCTCACACTCCACACCTCACACTCCACACCTCACACCTCACACCTCACACTCCACACCTCACACCTCACACTCCACACCTCACACCTCACACTTCACACTCCACACCTCACACTCCACACCTCACACTCCACACCTCACACCTCACACTCCACACCTCACACTCCACACCTCACACCTCACACTCCACACCTCACACTCCACAGCTCACACTCCACACCTCACACCTCACACTCCACATCTCACACCTCACACTCCACACCTCACACCTCACACTCCACACTTCACACCTCACACTCCACACCTCACACTACACACATCACACCTCACACTCCACACTTCACACCTCACACTCCACACCTCACACACCACACCTCACACTCCACACATCACACCTCACACTCCACACCTCACACCTCACACTCCACACCTCACACCCCACACCTCACACCTCACACCTCACACTCCACACCTCACACTCCACACTTCACACCTCACACTCCACACCTCACACTACACACATCACACCTCACACCTCACACTCCACACCTCACACTCCACACCTCACACCTCACACCTCACACTCCACACCTCACACTCCACACCTCACACTCCACACCTCACACCTCACACTCCACACCTCACACCTCACACCGCACACTCCACACCTCACACTCCACACCTCACACCTCACACTCCACACCTCACACCTCACACTCCACACCTCACACTCCACACCTCACACCTCACACTCCACACCTCACACTCCACACTTCACACCTCACACTCCACACCTCACACTCCACACCTCACACTCCACACTTCACACCTCACACTCCACACCTCACACCTCACAACTCACACTCCACACCTCACACCTCACACTCCACACCTCACACCTCACACTCCACACTTCACACCTCACACTCCACACCTCACACTCCACACCTCACACTCCACACCTCACACCTCACACTCCACACCTCACACCTCACACCGCACACTCCACACCTCACACTCCACACCTCACACTCCACACCTCACACTCCACACCTCACAACTCACACTCCACACCTCACACCTCACACTCCACACCTCACACCTCACACTCCACACTTCACACCTCACACTCCACACCTCACACTCCACACCTCACACCTCACACTCCGCACCTCACACTCCACACCTCACACTCCACACCTCACACTCCACACCTCACACCTCACACTCCACACCTCACACTCCACACCTCACACTCCACACCTCACACCTCACACTCCACACCTCACACTCCACACCTCACACTCCACACCTCACACTCAACACCTCACACTCCACACCTCACACCTCACACTCCACACCTCACACTCCGCACCTCACACCTCACACTCCACACCTCACACTCCACACCTCACACTCCACACCTCACACCTCACACTCCACACCTCACACTCCACACCTCACACTCCACACCTCACACCTCACACTCCACACCTCACACCTCACACTCCACACTCCACACCTCACACCTCACACCTCACACTTCAGAGTAAAAAAGAAAGACAGTCATGTCATGTTAGTGCCCTCTGACCTGGAGCTGGAGATTTACAAGCAGCGCCTGATCTGCAAGTTTCCCTCAGCAACAGCAATCTGCCTTTCACTGACCTCAGCATCTGTTATTGAAGCAACAATAGTTTATTGCCTGAGGGCACAGGCTGATTAAACACAGCTGCACCAGAGTGCTTTCGCGGTGAGAACTCTGGGCCGAGGCAGAGCGTCTGTCTGCTGATTTACCGCGAGCAGTGGACAGAGCCACCCATTAGTTTCCATTTATATTTGGTCAGCAGCCAGACACGATTGGCTCTGGTTTCTGTACGGTAAATTCACCAAACCCCAGCTTCATCAACATGTTTGTAAAAATAACACGTTTGCTGACGCTACACAGCAGCCCAATGACTCTGCTGCCCCGTGACCTAACTCGCACCCAGTCCCGTTCACCCATCACCCCTGTGCTCGCTGACCTACATTGGCTACATTAAGCAGTGCCATAATTTAAAAATTCTCATCCTTGTTTTCAAATCCCTCCATGACCTCGCCCCTCCCTGTCTCTGTAATCTCCTCCAGCCCCACAATCCCCCGAGATATCTGCGCTCCTCTAATTCTGCCCTCTTGAGCATCCCTGATTATAATCACTCCACCATTGGCGGCCGTGCCTTCTGTTGCCTGGGCCCTAAGCTCTGGAATTCCCTGCCTAAACCTCTCCGCCTCTCTCTCCTCCTTTAAGACGCTCCTTAAAACCTCCCTCTTTGACCAAGCCTTTGATCGCCTGTCCTAATTTCTCCTTATGTGGCTCAGTGTCAAATTTTGTTTGATAATCGCTCCTGTTTTACTAGGTTAAAGGCGCTATATAAATACAAGCTGTTGTCATTGTTGTTGAAGGGAGAAAGGAATAGAAGGAGATGGTGATGGGGTGAGATGAAGAGGGTGGGAGGAGGCTGGTGTGGAGCAGAAACACCGGCACGGAGCAGTGGGGCCGAATGGCCTGTTTCTGTGCTGTACGCTCGGTGTAATCTCGACTATAAACCTGTTCGAGTCTGTCACCTGGGCAAGAGGCACTGGAATTATCTACAGCTGAAATGAGTGAGTTGTCAGACGCCAAGGTGCAATTCAATGGAACACTGCGGAATGTTCCTCCCGAGAGACTGGGGCTGGGAACAACCTGGCTCGCTCGCTCCTCACACAGAGCAAGTAACCTGGGCCCAATGTCCTGGCAACGTGACGCTGCTCGGAGAGCTCATGTATTGTTAGTGAGAGACAGCTGGTCGGCGTGTGGGAGAGTAAAGAAGGCTTTTTGTAAAGCGAGGTACCCATCAGGGAGCAGTCGCTGGTGTGTGTTGTCCTGGGACAAACAGAGATCCTCCAATAGGACACTGGCTTTGGTTCCTCACACTTCACCGCACAGCCAACCTGGAAATGATTGGCAATGAACACCGTGTTTGCCTCTTCCCACCTTCCTGCAGTGCTGCCAAGTCGCAGTCAGTGCTCGAACTGCTAACTCGTCCTGTCGGTCAAGAGGGTTGCTTCTGGCGAAATCCACTTGGTTTTGACCAGATACAGAATTCCGCTGACCCGAATCGCAACATTAATAAACCCAAGGATCCCGTGTGCTGTTTTAACAGCTTTCCCAAGGTGTCCAGCCACCTCCAAAGACTTGAGTACGTACCCGCACCGCCCCCCCCCCCCCCCCCCGAGGTCCCTCTGTTCTTGCACCCCCTTTAAAAACTGGTGGCCTTTAGTTTGTAAGAGTTGTGTTCAATATTCCGACTGTTTTTCTTCCCTCAGAGTGTAATTGCAACAACCACGCCACCCGGTGCCACTTCGACATGGCCGTGTACATCGCCACGGGCAACCTGAGTGGAGGCGTGTGCGAGGACTGTCGACACAACACGATGGGCAGGAACTGCGAGCTGTGCAAACCCTTTTATTACCGCAACCCGACCGCAGACATCCGCTCCGACAACGCCTGTATCCGTAAGTGTCATCCGGAAGACGGCCCCTCCGACAGTGCAGCACTCCCTCAGTACTGCCCCTCCGACAGTGCGGCACTCCCTCAGTACTGCCCCTCCGACAGTGAGGTGCTCCCTCAGTACTGCCCCTCCGACAGTGCGGCGCTCCCTTAGTACTGCCCCTCCGACAGTGCGGCGCTCCCTCAGTACTGCCCCTCCGACAGTGCAGCGCTCCCTCAGTACTGCCCCTCTGACAGTGCAGCGCTCCCTCAGTACTGCCCCTCCGACAGTGCGGCGCTCCCTTAGTACTGCCCCTCCGACAGTGCAGCGCTCCCTCAGTACTGCCCCTCCAACAGTGCAGTGCTCCCTCAGTACTGCCCCTCCCACAGTGCAGCGCTCCCTCAGTACTGCCCCTCCGACAGTGCGGCGCTCCCTTAGTACTGCCCCTCCGACAGTGCGGCGCTCCCTCAGTACTGCCCCTCCGACAGTGAGGTGCTCCCTCAGTACTGCCCCTCCGACAGTGCGGCGCTCCCTTAGTACTGCCCCTCCGACAGTGCGGCGCTCCCTCAGTACTGCCCCTCCGACAATGCAGCGCTCCCTCAGTACTGCCCCTCCAACAGTGCAGTGCTCCCTCAGTACTGCCCCTCCCACAGTGCAGCGCTCCCTCAGTACTGCCCCTCCGACAATGCAGCGCTCCCTCAGTATTGCCCCTCCGACAGTGCAGCGCTCCCTCAGTACTGCCCCTCCGACAGTGCAGCGCTCCCTCAGTACTGCCCCTCCGACAGTGCGGCGCTCCCTCAGTATTGCACTGGGAGTGTCGGAAGATTTAGGCCAGGGCGGGAATAGTTTTAAAACTAGCTTGAGCTCAAATTTTCCTTGCAGTGCAGTCAGTTGGGCATTGTGAAGAAATTCGAGTCCAGCGTTCCTACCCTTCAGTGTCGGAGTGGTTCTTGTTGATTCAGTGAGACAGACCCAAATCTGAAATTAGTTCATCGTTGATTGGCTGATTTTAGCCAGTACAGCAAATGGAAATGTGATAAAGAAAATATCAAGGGATATGGAGCAAAGGAGGATAAACTGGGTGGAGGTACAGATCGGCCATTATCTAATTGACTGACAGAACAGGCTTGAGGGGCAGAATGGCCTACTGTTGTTACTATAAAGTCAGCCAGGTTCTTCGGCAGCACCTCCCAAACCCGCGACCTCTTACACCTAGAAGGACAAGGGCAGCAGGTGCTGGGAACACCACCACCTCCAGGTTCCCCTCCGAGTCACACACCATCCTGACTTGGAAATATATTGGCCGTTCCTTCATCGTCGCTGGGTCAAAATCCTGGAACTCCCTCCCTAACAGCACTGTGGGAGCACCTTCACCACACGGACTGCAGCAGTTCAAGAAGGCAGCTCACCACCACCTTCTCAAGGGCAACTAGGGATGGGCAATAAATGCTGGCCTTGCCAGCGACGCCCACATCCCGAGAATGAATTAGAAAACAATTTTGAAGAGGGTTCCTGCTTCTGTTCCCTGCAGCCTAGATGGAGAAACTTTACATCAGGTGTCAGCAGATTTGCTGACAGCCCCTTGAAGGACAGGCTCACAAGCGCCCACGCCCGGATTCCACGGGTCTCCCTCTGTCCGGTGGATCCAGGCCAGGCGAACGCTGGAGGAGTTTTGGGCCTCACTTACATACCGTGTAACTGCTCCTGCCCGTAGCAGGGCGAGAGTATCCTGCTCACCCCCTGCAAACCAGCGCCAGCTCCAAGGAGGCACTGCTGCTCCCCGAGCCCAGCTCCCTCACCCGAATGCCCCAGAACCTGGTGCACACAAGACGCTGGGCAGAGGAAAAGCAGCCCCATTGTGTTTTGAAGAGTTTTATCTGGAGTCTAGCGTTATGCAGCTGTTTTATTGCAGATCTACCCTCTTGAGTCGTACAGGGAGTCATTTTAACTTTCGACAGGGGTGTTTAATGGGCCCCAATCCATAGCAATGGGGGGGAAGGGTGTTTAATGGGCCTCAATCCATAACAATGGGGGGGAAGGGTGTTTAATGGGCCCCAATCCATAACAATGGGGGCGAAGGGTGTTTAATGGGCCCCAATCCATAACAATGGGGGGGAAGGGTGTTTAATGGGCCCCAATCCATAACAATGGGGGCGAAGGGTGTTTAATGGGCCCCAATCCATAACAATGGGGGCGAAGGGTGTTTAATGGGCCCCAATCCATAACAATGGGGGGGAAGGGTGTTTAATGGGCCCCAATCCATAACAATGGGGGCGAAGGGTGTTTAATGGGCCCCAATCCATAACAATGGGGGCGAAGGGTGTTTAATGGGCCCCAATCCATAACAATGGGGGCGAAGGGTGTTTAATGGGCCCCAATCCATAAAAATGGGGGCGAAGGGTGTTTAATGGGCCCCAATCCATAACAATGGGGGCGAAGGGTGTTTAATGGGCCCCATTCTGTAACAATGGGGGCGAAGGGTGTTTAATGGGCCCCAATCCATAACAATGGGGGCGAAGGGTGTTTAATGGGCCCCAATCTGTAACAATGGGGGCGAAGGGTGTTTAATGGGCCCCAATCTGTAACAATGGGGGCGAAGGGTGTTTAATGGGCCCCATTCTGTAACAATGGGGGTGAAGGGTGTTTAATGGGCCCCATTCTGTAACAATGGGGGCGAAGGGTGTATAATGGACCCCAATCTATAACAATGGGGGGAAGGGTGTTTAATGGACCCCAATCTATAACAATGGGGGCGAAGGGTGTTTAATGGGCCCCATTCTGTAACAATGGGGGGGAAGGGTGTATAATGGACCCCAATCTATAACAATGGGGGGGAAGGGTGTATAATGGACCCCAATCTATAACAATGGGGGGGGAAGGGTGTTTAATGGGCCCCAATCTATAACAATGGGGGCGAAGGGTGTTTAATGGGCCCCAATCTGTAACAATGGGGGCGAAGGGTGTATAATGGGAGCCAAACCGCAGCCACCCGTATTCCACTCCCGTTGAAGGTTAGAATCCCCTCCCCCACCGGGTGTTGTGCTGTCTAATGGTCGTGTCTTCCTGTCCTGGACAGCTTGTGACTGCGACCCCGTGGGCTCCCTGGAGGGTGGCATCTGCGACAGTGACACCGACCTGGACTTTGCCATCATCGGCGGGCAGTGCCGGTGCAAGGAGAATGTGCGGGGAGCGCGCTGCGACCGCTGCAAGGAGGGGTTCTACGGTCTGAGCAGGAACAATCCGCAGGGCTGTCAGGGTACGTAGCCTCCAGCGCACTTCACCGTGTCGGGTACAGTCAAACTCTTCAACTGCTCGCTGGCACTACACTGACCAGAAGGTAGGTCTAGACTGTAGGTTGGTGATAACGCTGCACAGAGGTTCTTATAGATGTACTGTCATTGGGCAATGGCTGACCAGAGAGCTGTGCCACCGGTGCCCGCGGACTAACGGGACAGGAGTGCTAAGGCTCTTTAATGGGCTGCCCCCTGCTGTTCCCCAGCATGAGGGACGGATCATGGAGCTTGTGAGCAAGGGGCAAGATAGTACCTGGCAAATGGGGCAAAGGTATCAGGGGGTTCGGGTCCCTTAAGGGGGCAAAGGGCAAGGATGCCTGAATTCGGTTTTACCTGGGGTGTCAATTCTCCCCGTAATTGAAGCTTGGTGTTCCCCAGGGATCTGTGCTGGGGCCTCAACATTTCACCTTATTTATTAACGATTTGGATGAAGGAATAGAGAGTTGGATATTCAAGTTTGCAGATGGCACTGAGTTTGGAGGCGTGTGGATGGGAGCTGAAAGTTACAAAGGGACGTCGATAGATTAGGTGAGTGTGTAAAATGACAGAAAATGGAGTTCAATATGGGCAAGTGTGAGGTCATCCACTTTGGATCCAAGAAAGATAAATTGGGATATTTTCTAAATGGTGAGGAGCTGGGAACTGTGGAGGAGACGAGAGATTTCGGAGTCCCAGAACAGAAATCACGAAAAACTCATGGACAGGTACAAAAAACAATCAGAAAGGCTCATGGGATGTTGGCATTTATCTCGAGAGGGCTGGAATATGAAGGGCTGGAAGCGATGCTTCAGTTGTTCAGAGTTCTGATTAGACCCCACCTGGAGTCACTGGGTTCAGTTCTGGGCCCCGCACCTCAGGAAGGATATATTGGCCTTGGAGGGGGGGCAGTCTTGAGAGCTCCAATTGACCCCCAGCATCCACAACCTTTTGGGGGGAGAGAGTTCCAGATTTCCACCACCCTTTGTGTGAAGAAGTGCTTCCTGACATCACCCCTGAACAGCCTGGCTCTAATTTGAAGGTTCTGCCCCCTTGTTCTGGACTCCCCCCACCAGAGGAAATAGTTTCTCTCTCTCTACCCTATCAAATCCCTTTACCATTTACACACCTCAATTATTTCACCCTTCTACCTTCTAAACTCAAGGGAATGCAAGCTTAGTCTGTGCAACCTGTCCTCGTAATTTAACCCTTTTAGCCCCGGGATCAGTCTGGTGAATCTGCGCTGTATGTCCTTCCTGAGGTGCGGGGCCCAGAACTGAACCCAGTTAATCCAGAGGGGGTCTGACCAGAGCTCTGAACAACTGAAGCATCGCTTCCTCCCCTTTGTAATCCCGCCCTCGAGATAAAGGCCAACATTCCATTCGCCTTTTCAATGTAATAAGTGCTCTATAAATGTGAGTGTCATTCTTGTAGTAAGTGCTCTGTTTACCCCAGCCTGTAGGTGTGACCCTCGGGGGATTATAATGAGTGGGGCGCCATGTGATCAGATCAGCGGTGACTGCTTTTGCAAGAGATATGTGACTGGCCGCTACTGTGACCTGTGTCTGGTGAGTATTGGGGCAGGACGGGTTACATTAAACAGCGCTGGTGTGAAGGGTCCTGTTGAAGAGACACCCACTGTTGGGTTTATACACTCAACCAGTCCAGAGTCTCCAATAAACTGTGAATCAAGACATTCAATTGAGGAAAGGCCAATTTTACTGAGCTGAGATGTAATTTAGCAAAAGTGGACTGGAAACAGCTACTTGAAGGTAAATCAGTGTCAGAGGCATTCAAGGAGGAGATTGTGAGGGTTCAGAGTAAATATTCCCACAAAGAAAAAGGGTGGGACTCCCAAATCTAGAGCCCCCTGGATATCAAGGGGCATACAGGGTATGATAAGGCAAAAAAGGGAAGCTTATGACAGATACCGAGGGCTCAATACTGCAGAAAGCCTAGAGGAGTATAGAAAATGCAGGGGTGAAATTAAAAAGGAAATTAGGAAAGCAAAGAGAGAGCAAAAAAAATATTGGCAAGTAAAATCAAGGAACACCCAAAGATGTTTTATAAATACATAAAGAGTAAGAAGATAACTAAAGAAAGAGTAGGGCCTATCAGAGACCAAAAAGGTAACCTGTGCGTGGAGGCGGAAGATGTGGGTATGGTTCTTAATGAATACTTTGTGTCTGTCTTCATAGAAGAGAGGGACGATGCAGACATTGTAGTTAAGGAGGAGGAGTGTGAAATATTAGATGAGATAGACATAATGAGAGGGGAAATATTAAGGGGTTTCGCATCTTTGAAAGTAGATAAATCCCCAGGCCCGGATGAAATGTATCCCAGGCTGTTAAGAGAAGCAAGAGAGGAAATAGCAGAGGCTCTGACCATCATTTTCCAATCCTCTCTGGCTACAGGTGTGGTGCTGGAGGACTAGAGGACTGCTAACATTGTTCCGTTGTTTAAAAAGGGAGAAAGGGATAGATCGAGTAATTACAGGCCAGTCAGCCTAACCTCGGTGGTGGACAAATTATTGGAAAAAAATCTGAGGCACAGGATAAATCTTCATTTAGAAAGACATGGATTAATCAAGGACAGTCAGCATGAATTTGTTAAGGGAAGGTCATGTCTGATTAACTTGATTGAATTTTTTGAGGAGGTAACAAGGAGGGTTGATAAGGGTAACGTGTTTGATGTAGTCTACATGGACTTTAGCAAGGCTTTTTACATGGTCCCACATGGCAGAAAGGTAATAGGTAAAAGCCCATGGGATCCATGGGAAAGTGGCATGTTGGATCCAAAATTGGCTCAGTGACAGTTGTAGGGAATAATGTGAATAGATTTTGTCTGGGTTTAAATTGTGAATTCTGGGAGATTCTCTCATTGCTAACTTACCTGACGAAGGAGCGAACTGCTTCGAAAGCTTGTAAAATTAAATAAATCTGTTGGACTATAACCTGGTGTTGTGCGACTTCTCATTTTTGTCCACCCCAGTCCAACGCCGGCATCTCCACATCAGGAAACAAAGGGTAATGGTCAACGGGTGTTTTTGTGACTGGAAGGCTGTTTCCAGTGGGGTTCCGCAAGGGCTCAGTACTAGGTCCATTGCTTTTTATGGTATACATCAATGATTCAGACTTCAGTGTAGGGGGAATGATTAAGAAGTTTGCAGATGATACAGAAATTGGCCGTGTGGTTGATAGTGAGGAAGAAAGCTGCAGACTGCAGGTAGATATCAATGGACTGGTCAGGTGGGAAGAACAGTAGCAAATGGAATTCAATCTGGAGAAGTGTGAGGTAATGCATTTGGGGAGGGCTAACAAGGCAAGGGAATACACAATAAATGGTAGGACACTGAGAAGTGCAGCAAAACAGAGGGACCTTGGAGTACATGTCCACAGATCCCTGAAGGTAGCAGGATAGGTAGATAAGGTGGTTAAGAAGGCATACGGGATACTTTCCTTTATTAGCCGTGGTATAGAATACAAGAGCAGGGGGGGTTATGCTTGAACTGTATAAAACACTAGTTAGGCTGTAGCTAGAATGCCACGTGCAGTTCTGGTCACCACATTACAGGAAAGATGTGATTGCACTAGAGAGGGTACAGAGGAGATTTACAAGGATGTTGCCTGGGCTGGGGAATTTTAGCTATGAGGAAAGATTGGATAGGCTGGGGTTGTTTTCCTTGGAACAGAGGAGGCTGAGGGGAGACTTGATTGAGGTGTATGAAATTATGAGGGGCCTAGATCGAGTGGATCGGAAGGACCTATTTCCCTTAGCAGAGAGATCAATAACCAGGGGGCAGAGATTTAAAGTAATGGGTAGAAGGATTAGAGGAGATTTGAGGGGAAATGTTTTTACCCAGAGGGTGGTGGGGGTCTGGAACTCACTGCCTGAAAGGGTGGTAGAGGCAGAAACCCTCATCCTTCTGTCACGTAAATTTCTAGGATTCTATGACAATTGCAGGGTGAGGAGAATGAGGATTGTAAAAAAAAGAAAGAATTTGCATTTCTCCAGCGCCTTTCACGACCTCAGGACGTCCCAAAGCACTTCACAAACAATGAAGAACTTTTTGAAGTGTGGTCACTGTTGTAATGTAGGATAGGCGGCAGCCAATTTGCACACAGCAAGCTCCCACAAACAGCAATGTGATAATCTGTTTTAGTGATGTTGGTTGAGGGACAAATATTGGCCCCAGGACACCGGGGAGAACTCCCCTGCTCTTCTTCGAAATAGTGTCATGGGATCTTTTACGTTTACCTGGGAGAGCAGACGGGGCCTCGGTTTAATGTCTCATCCAAAAGACGGCACCTCTGACAGTGCAGTGCTCCCTCAGTACTGCACTGGAGTGTCAGCCTGGAGCCCTGGTGAGACCACACCTGGAGTACTCTGCACAGTTTTGGTCTCCTTACCTAAGGAAGGATATACTTGGCATAGAGTAAGTGCAACGAAGGTTCACCAGACTGGTTCCTGGGATGGGGGGTGACGTATGAAAACTACTAGGCACTTGGTCTAAGCGTTAAACAAAGCTTTAATCAACTGTTTTTCAACATGGAGGTCTAGTTGTGGCCTTCACTAGTTCCTGTTAAGAATGTCCTGCGCAAGCTGGGCCCATGCCCGAGTATTTATACTCTCCCTGGACAGCGCCACCCGCAGGCCACTCAGTATTATTTCATAAGTCTTTCTTTCATGAATGACAGATTCATGTCAGGGGGATTGTCCTATGAGGAGAGATTGAGTAGACGAGGCCTACATTCTCTAGAGTTTAGAAGAATGAGAGGTTTCCCCTGGCTGGGGAGTCTAGAACCAGGGGTCATAGTCTCAGAATAAGGGGTCGGCCATTCAGGACTGAGATGAGGAGAAATTTCTTCACACAGAGGGTGGTGAATCTTTGGAACTCTCTGCCCCAGAGGGCTGTGGAGGCTCAGTCATTGAGTATATTCAAAACAGAGATCGATAGATTTTTTGGATATTAAGGGAATCAAAGGATATGGAGATAGTGCAGGAAAGTGTTTTTTTTTTAATTTGTTCATGGGATGTGGGTGTCGCTGCCAAGGCCAGCATTTATTGCCCATCCCTAGTTGCCCTCGAGAAGGTGGTGGTGAGCTGCCTTCTTGAACTGCTTGAGGTCAAAGATCAGCCATGATCTCATTGAATGGCGGAGCAGGCTCGAGGGGCTGTATGGTCTACTCCTGCTCCTATTTCTTATGTTCTGAAGTCTCTGGAGTGGGACTTAAACCCCCAACCTTCTGCCTCACAGGCGAGGGTGCGACCAACAGAGCCACAACTCGGGATTCCAGTTCTGGTCACTGAGACATGAGGGAAGCATTTTCACCCTGGAGCCAGTACAGTCCCAATACTGATCCCAAGAGGAGACCTGATAGAGGTCGATAGAATTATGAATGGGTTGGACAGGGTAGATGTGGAGAGAATGTTTCCACTTGTGGGAGAATCCAAAACTAGGGTCCACAAATACAAGATAGATACGAATAAATCCAATCGGGAAATAAGGAGAAATTTCTTTACTCAGGGAATGGTTAGAATGTGGAAGTGGTTGAGGTAAATAGCTTAGATGCTTTCAAAAGGAAACTAGACGAGTACATGAGAGAAAAGGGAATAGAAAGATAGGCTGAAAGGCTGAGATGAGGCAGATGCAATGGGAGGAGACTGATGGAGTGTAAACACCAGCACAGACTGGTTGGGCCGAATGGCCTGTTTCTGTGCTGTAGATTCTATGTAAATCTCTGTTATTTCAGGGAGATTGAGAATAGCCTTGAAAGGAAGAGCCTGGGAGGGGACCTTACAGGTTAATCCGGAGCACCACCACAATCTAAACCGTGACAGTAGGGCAAGAGGGCACAGGATCTAACTGGGGAATGGGGAATTTAAGAGTGGGATCAGGAGTGCGTCAGGACCCAGCTAATGGCAATAAGAATTCTGCAGAGAGTCACAGTTCATATTTCACAAGTCGGTGTGGAGCTGCAGGAGTTACTGAGCGGAGCGAGGACAGAAATAGAGCACGAGGACTAAACTTAACCAACCGCAAGTGAGGCTGGAGGTTAAATTAAACTTTCCCCCCCTCAGAATAGTAGATATGGGGAACAGAGATACGGCTACAGAGGGGGAAGCAATGAAGGTGATTCCGTCTCTCTGGAATTTATGTCTTGAGGAAAGTGAAGAAAAGTCGGGTTTCTTTCCTGTGACTTCACTGACGTTTTCAAGATTATCAAACGAATTGACCAAGTTGATCTGGGCCAATTTTCCCGGTGGCGAAGGGTTCAAATCACTGGGACAGAAGCTAAAAATGAGGAAGTTACGAGTAAGGAGGGGTACTTGAGGGAACTAGTTGTGGAACTAGTGACGTGTGAAGGAAGATTGCAAAGAGCAGTGTCAATTGGAACAAGAGGCAATTAGACTCGTGTTGGAAGAGAAAGAGAATTGAGGGATGTGGTGAGGAGATGAGAGGGAGTACAGTCTAAAAGCGATGGATGTGTTTGGGTCTTCAATGACCCTTTCACATTTCCAGAAGATCAATTGAATAAACAGACTGGCGTCGAAGAACAACAAGGCTGAGACAATTCATTCCTCCAGGAAGACGCTCCATAAATTTGAGGTTCAGGTTGGGATTGGAGGTTACAGTGATCGGCAAACTATCAGAAACTCCATGGGATCTCACGGTTCCTGGGTAGCTGCAATCGGGAGTGATTCCTGTGGAGGTCAGCAGACCAGGGTTAAATATTGCAGATGCGAGATGGATGAATATTCTGCAGCTTTGCCTCTTATCATTGGGGATTGGGGAGTGTTTATTCAGAACCTTTCCTCAGGGTAGTAAATGGGAGGATAGAGACAGTGATAGGGGAGAGTGTACATGGGCTGTGGGAGGAGATTAAATGGGTGGGTGGAGTCTGTGATAGGGGAGAGTGTCCATGGGCTGTGGGAGGAGATTAAATGGGAGGATAGAGACAGTGATAGGGAAGAGTGTACACGGGCTGTGGGAGGAGATTAAATGGGTGGGTAGAGTCCGTGATAGGGGAGAGTGTACATGGGCTGTGGGAGGAGATTAAATGGGTGGGTAGAGTCTATGATAGGGGAGAGTGTACATGGGCTGTGGGAGGAGATTAAATGGGTGGGTAGAGTCTGTGATAAGGGAGAGTGTACATGGGCTGTGGGAGGAGATTAAATGGGTGGGTAGAGTCTGTATAAGGGAGAGTGTCCATGGGCTGTGGGAGGAGATTCAATGGCTGGTTATAGACAGTGATAGGGGAGAGTGTACATGGGCTGTGGGAGGAGATTAAATGGGTGGGTAGAGTCTGTGATAGGGGAGAGTGTACATGGGCTGTGGGAGGAGATTCAATGGGTGGGTAGTCTATGATAGGGGAGAGTGTACATGGGCTGTGGGAGGAGATTCAATGGGTGGGTAGAGTCTGTGATAGGGGAGAGTGTACATGGGCTGTGGGAGGAGATTAAATGGGTGGGGAGAGTCTGTGATAAGGGAGAGTGTACATGGGCTGTGGGAGGAGATTAAATGGGTGGGTAGAGTCTGTATAAGGGAGAGTGTCCATGGGCTGTGGGAGGAGATTCAATGGCTGGTTATAGACAGTGATAGGGGAGAGTGTACATGGGCTGTGGGAGGAGATTAAATGGGTGGGTAGAGTCTGTGATAGGGGAGAGTGTACACAGGCTGTGGGAGGAGATTAAATGGGTGGGTAGAGTCTGTGATAGGGGAGAGTGTACATGGGCTGTGGGAGGAGATTAAATGTAGGAGCTATTGGGAGCAGCAGCGAGAGCGGACCTCAACAGGCAACATTCGAAAGTGAGGTCAGAGATTAAAAGTGACGTCGGCACAAGGGAAGGAGCTGATTGGTAAGTAGGACCTGGTGAGTATTTCTAAAGTCCAGTCGTTAAAGTAAAAGTAAGTTCTCTAGTTTAGAGTAAGTAGTGTTTAAAGTGAAGTAAGGTCCCTAGTGTATTTAATATTCTTTAATTTAAAGGAAGTAAAGGGAGTAAATTAAGGGTAGGACATGGCAGGGCAGCTCGGCAGTGTGGAGTGCTCCTCCTGTGCTATGTGAGAAGTCAGGGACACTTTCGGTGTCCATGGCGAACACGTGTGCAGGAAGTGTCTCCAGCTGCAGCTACTCGAAATCCGCGTTTCGGAGCTGGAGCTGTGGCTGGAGTCACTGTGGAGCATCCGCGAGGCTGAGATCTTCGTGGATAGCATGTTTAATGAGGTGGTCACACCCCAGGTAAAGAGTGCACAGGCAGACAGGAAATGGGTGACCGCCAGACAGAGTAAAAGAACTAGGAAGGTAGTGCAGAAGTCCCCTGGGTCCATCTCCCTCTCCAACAGATTTTCCATTTTGGATACTGCTGGGGGAGATGGTTTCTCAGGGGAATGCAGCAAGAGCCAAGTCCGTGGCACTACGAGTGGCTCAGCTGCACAGGAGGGGAGGAAAAAGAGTGGGAGAGCAATAGTGATAGGGGATTCTATCGTAAGGGGAACAGATAGACGTTTCTGTGGCCGCAGATGTGACTCCAGGATGGTATGTTGCCTCCCTGGTGCCAGGGTCAAGGATGTCACTGAGCGGCTGCAGGACATTCTGAAGGGGGAGGGTGAACAGCCAGAGGTCGTGGTCCATATCGGTACAAACGACATAGGTAGAAAGAGGGACGAGGTCCTGCAAGCAGATTATAGGGAGCTAGGAAATAAATTAAAAAGCAGGACCTCAAAGGTAGTAATCTCAGGATTACTCCCAGTGCCACGTGCTAGCGAGAGCAGAAATAGGAGAATAGACCAGATGAACGCGTGGCTGGAGAGATGGTGTAGGAGGGAGGGATTTAAATTCCTGAGGCATTGGGACCGATTCTGAGGTAGGTGGGACCTGTACAAGCTGGACGGATTACACCTCGGCAGAAACGGGACCAACATCCTCGCAGGGGGGTTTGCTAGTGCTGTTGGGAAGGATTTAAACTAGTTTGTCAGGGGGCTGGGAACCTAAGTGTGGGCCCAGAACGGAGAGAAACAAAGCTGGAAGTGCAAGTTCGAAAAGTAGTCAGCAAAACTAGTAGGGAGCAGAAACAAAGGCCAACAGTAAAGAGGGTCAAAGTGTAGAAAATTATTAAAAAGGCAAAGTTGAAGGCACTTTATCTAAATGCACGTAGCATTCACAACAAGGTGAATGGATTAATGACACTAATAGAAGTAAATGGGTATGATGTAATTGCCATTACAGAGACATGGTTGCAGGGTGAACTAAAGCTGGGAACTGAATGTTCCAGGGTACTCAACATTTAGGAAGGACAGACAAAAAGGAAAAGGAGGTGGCATAGCACTGTTAATAAGGGATGAGATCGGTATGGTAGAGATAAAAGATCTTGGCTTGGCAGATCGTGATGTAGAACTGGAATCAGTTTGGGTGGAGCTAAGAAACAGCAAAGGGCGGAAAACATTGGTGGGAGTTGTGTATAGGCCACCAAACAGTAATGGTAATGTAGGGTACAGTATCAATCAAGAGATTAGAAGTGCATGTAACAAGGGCAATACGGTAATCATGGGGGACTTTAATCGACATATTGACTGGGCAAATCAAATTACCACTAATGTTGTGGAGGACGAATTCTTGGAATGCATGCGAGATGGTTTCCTGGATCAGTATGTGGAGGAACCAACCAGGGAACAGGCTATTCTGGATCTGGTACTGTGTAATGAGAAAGGGCTAATCAATAATCTTGTGGTAAAGGGGCCTTTAGGGACAAGTGACCATAATATGATTGAATTTTACATTAAGTTTGAGAGTGATGTAGTCCAATCTGAAACTAAGGTCTTCAATCTAAACAGAGGAAACTACAAGGGTATGAGGGACAAGTTGGCCATGGTAGATTGGGAGACTACACTAAAAGGTATGAAGGTGGACATACAATGGCTAACATTCAAGGAAATAATGCATAATTTGCAACAAACATATATTCCTCTAGGGCATAAAAACCCAAAAGGAAAAGTGATCCAACCATGGCTAACAAAAGAAATTAAAGCTAGTATTAAGTCAAAGAAGGAAGCTTATAAAGTTGCCAGAAAAAGCGGTCAGCCTGAGGATTGGGATTTTTTTAGAAATCAGCAAAGGGGGACCAAGAAATTGATATGGAAAGGGAAAATGGAATATGAGCACAAACTAGCGAAAAATATAAAAGCAGATTGTAAAAGCTTCTATAGGTATGTGAAAAGGAAAAGACTGGTGAAGGTAAATGTAGGTCCTTTACAGTCAGAGACGGGAGAATTGATAATGGGGAATGAGGAAATGGCAGAGAAATTAAATAAATACTTTGTTTCTGTCTTCACGGAGGAAGACACAAAAAACCTCCCAGAAATATGAAAAAACCAAGGGTGTGACGAGAATGAGGAACTTAAAGAAATTATTATTAGTAAAAAAACAGTACTAGCAAAATTAATGGGACTAAAAGTCGATAAATCCCAAGGACCGGATGACCTACATCCTAGGGTTTTGAAAGAGGTGGCCATTGGAATAGTGGACGCATTGGTTGTCATCTTCCAAAATTCTATAGATTCTGGAATGGTTCCTGCAGATTGGAGGATAGCAAATATAACCCCGCTATTTAAGAAAGGAGGGAGAGAGAAAACGGGGAATGACAGACCTGTTAGCCTCACATCAGTAGTTGGGAAAATACTGGAATCTATTATAAAGGATGCAATAACTGGGCACTTAGAAACTAATAGTAAGATTGGGCAGAGTCAACATGGATTTATGAAAGGGAAATCCTGTTTGACAAACCTATTGGAGTTCTTTGAGGATGTAACTAGTGGAGTGGACAAAGGGGAACTGGTAGATGTGGTGTATCTGGATTTTCAGAAGGACTTCAATGAGGTCCCACACAAGAGGTTGGTGAACAAAATTAGGGCACAAGGAATTGGGGGTAATATATTAGCATGGATTGAGAATTGGTTAACAGACAGAAAACAAAGAGTAGGGATAAACAGGTCTTTTTCAGGATGGCAGGCTGTGACTAGTGGGGTACCGCAAGGATCGGTGCTTGGGCTCCAGCTATTCACAATCTATATCAATGATTTGGATGAGGGGACTAAATGTAACATTTCCAAATTTGCTGATGATACAAAGCTAGGTGGCAGTGTCAGTTGTGAAGAGGATGTGAAGAGGCTTCAAAGGGATCTCGACAGGCTCAGTGAGTGGGCGAGAACATGGCAGATGGAATATAATATGGATAAATGTGAAGTTTTCCACTTTGGCAGAAAAAACAGAAAGGCAGAGTATTTCCTAAATGGTGAAAGATTGGGGAACATGTGTTTATATTCTGTGAATTCTGGTAGATTGTCTCACAGTAACTCTACCTGAGGAAGGGGCGACAGCTCCGAAAGCTTGTAATTTTAAATAAATCTGTTGGACTATAACCTGGTGTTGTGCGACTTCTCATTTTTGTCCAATTATATGGGGCCTTGGTGAGACCACACCTGGAGTACTGTGTACAATTTTGGTCTCCTTACCTAAGGAAGGATATACTTGCCATAGAGGGAGTGCAACGAAGGTTCACGAGATTGATTCCTGGGATGGCGGGACTGTCGTATGAGAAGAGATTGAGTAAACTAGGCCTGTATTCTCTTGAATTCAGAAGAATGAGAGGGGATCTCATTGAAGCACACAAAATTATTACAGGGCTTGATAGGGTGGATGCTGGGAGAATGTTTCCCTTGGCTGGGGAGTCTAGAACCAGGGGCCACAGCCTCAGAATAAAGGGTAGGCCATTCAGGACTGAGATGAGAAGAAATTTCTTCACACAGAGGGTGGTGAATCTTTGGAATTCTCTACCCCAGAGGGCTGTGGAGGCTCAGTCATTGGGTATATTCAAAACAGAATTCGATAGATTTCTGACTAGTAAGGGCATCAAGGGATAAGGCGATAGGGCCAGTGAATGAAGTTGAGGCAGAAGATCAGCCATGATCTCATTGAATGGCAGAGCAGGCTCGAAGGGCCGAATGGCCTACTCCTGCTCCTATTTCTTATGTCCTTATGTTCTTAAATGGGTGGGTAGAGTCCATGATAGGGGAGAGTGTCCATGGGCTGTGGGAGGAGATTAAATGGGTGGTTAGAGTCCATGATAGGGGAGAGTGTACATGGGCTGGGGGAGGAGATTAAATGGGTGGGTAGAGTCCATGATAGGGGAGAGTGTACATGGGCTGTGGGAGGAGATTAAATGGGTGGGTAGAGTCTGTGATAGGGGAGAGTGTCCATGGGCTGTGGGAGGAGATTAAATGGGTGGGTAGAGTCTGTGATAGGGGAGAGTGTCCATGGGCTGTGGGAGGAGTGGGTTTGATGAGGTTGCAGCAGAAGGTGATGTTGCAATGTGTGTGTATTTGAGAGCGGGGGAGTGCGGACACCGGGTACACACGGCGCACAGCGAAGCTGATCTTCATATCCTGGTCTCTGCCTCTCTTTGCCTGTTTAATATCCAACACCTGATTTTCCCCTTTTATTGTACAGGCAGAATACTGGGGACTCAGCAATGACATGGCGGGCTGCCGACAGTGTGACTGCGACTTCGGAGGGTCCCGCAACAACAGGTAATTTCCGCTCAACAATTCGTAGCTCCCAGGGGAGCTGGTAATCAAAATGGCGGCTGATTCTTATATTACTCACTTTATCTCCTGACCCCGTCCAATATACTGAGGGAGCACCGCACTGTCGGAGGGGCAGTACTGAAGGAGCGCCGCACTGTCGGAGGGGCAGTACTGAGGGAGCGCCGCACTGTCGGAGGGGCAGTACTGAGGGAGCACCGCACTGTCGGAGGGGCAGTACTGAGGGAGCGCTGCACTGTCAGAGGGGCAGTACTGAGGGAGTGCCGCACTGTCGGAGGGGCAGTACTGAGGGAGCGCCGCACTGTCGGAGGGGCAGTACTGAGGGAGAGCTGCACTGTCGGAGGGGCAGTACTGAGGGAGCGCTGCACTGTCGGAGTGACAGTACTGAGGGAGCGCTGCACTGTCGGAGGGGCAGTACTGAGGGAGCGCTGCACTGTCAGAGGGGCAGTACTGAGGGAGTGTAGCACTGTCGGAGGGGCAGTACTGAGGGAGTGCCGCACTTTCGAAAGGGCAGTACTGAGGGAGCGCTGCACTGTCGGAGGGTCAGTACTGAGGGAGCGCTGCACTGTCGGAGGGGCAGTACTGAGGGAGCGCTGCACTGTCGGAGGGTCAGTACTGAGGGAGCGCTGCACTGTCGGAGGGGCAGTACTGAGGGAGCGCTGCACTGTCGAAGGGGCAGTACTGAGGGAGTGCCACACTGTCGGAGGGTCAGTACTGATGGAGCGCTGCACTGTCGGAGGTTGAGAACTGAGGGAACGCCGCAGTGTCTGAGGGGCAGTACTGAGGGAGCGCCGCACTGTCAGAGGGGCAGTACTGAGGGAGCGCCGCACTGTCGGATTTGCAGTACTGAGGGAGCGCTGCACTGTCGGAGGGGCAGTACTGAGGGAGCGACGCACTGCCGGAGGGGCAGTACTGAGGGAGCGCCGCAATGTCCGAGGGGCAGTACTGAGGGAGCGCTGCACTGTCGGACAGGCAGTACTGAGGGATCGCTTCACTGTCGGAGGGACAGTACTGAGTGAGCGCTGCACTGTTGGAGGGGCAGTACTGAGGGAGCGCAGCACTGTCGGAGGGGCAGTACTAAGGGAGCGCTGCAATGTCGGAGGGGCAGTACTGAGGGAGCGCCGCAATGTCGGAGGGGCAGTACTGAGGGAGCGCTACACTGTCGGAGGGGCAGTACTGAGGGAGTGCCACACTGTCAGAGGGGCAGTACTGAGGGAGCGCCGCACTGTCAGAATTGCTGTCTTTTGGATGAGACATTAAACCGAGACCCCATCTGCCCCCTCAGGTGGGTGTAAAAGATCCCATGGGCACTGTTTCGAAGAAGAGCAGGGGAGTTCTCCCCATTGTCCTGGGCCCAATATTTATCCCTCAACAAATATCACTAAAGCAGATTATCTGGTCATTCTCACATTGCTGTTTATGGGAGCTTGCTGTGCGCAAATTGGCTGCTGCTTTTCCGACATTACAACAGTGATAACATTGCAAAAGTACTTCATTGGCTGAAAAGTGCTTTGGTCCTGAGGTCGTGAAAGGCGCTACATAAATGCAAGTTCTTTCTTTCATGCGTTTCACTGAGTCCGCCCCATCGCTCCTGGTTGGGTACAGCTCTGTGAGCGCTGATAGCTCTCCAGCACTGTGCCCATTCATCATGTATGATCCTAGATAGTGACTGTCTGCGGGATAGTCAATCATGGAAGCATCCCAGCTAACCCAATCCATGCTCAGGAATAAGCACACCTTCACTTCCAGCACGGGTCCCAGGTTAGCGATCTGGAGCAGGGACCCTGGCCGACATTTTTCCCAATGACACTACCCACCTGAGCCCTGCAGTGATGGGACCTCAGAGCTTGCTGTTTGGTCCGGCTTGGTATTACAATGAGCCATCAGGACAGCATTGCAAAGCGTACTGGCATTTATTTGAGCTGTAAGGAACTGTTGTGCTTTGCCGTTGGTTCCAGTACTGTGAACAATTCTGGTCTCCATATTGTAAAAAGGATATCGAGGCACTGGAGAAAGTACAAAAAAGATTCACAAGGATGATACCATTTGTTCATCCCTGTTTGGCATAAAAATAAAACAAAAAAGGTGACTCAACCGTGGCTAACAAGGGAAATTAGGGATAGCATAAGATCCAAGGAGAGGACATATAAATTGGCCAGAAAAAGCAGCAAACCTGAGGATTGGGAGCAGTTTAGGATTCAGCAAAGGAGGACAAAGGGATTAATTAAGAGGGGGAAAATAGAGTATGAGAGTAAGCTTGCAGGGAACATAAAAACTGACTGTAAAAGCTTCTATAGATATGTGAAGAGAAAAAGATTGGTGAAGTCAAGCGTAGGTCCCTTGCAGTTAGAATCAGGGGAATTTATAATGGGGAACAAAGAAATGGCAGACCAATTAAATACATACTTTGGTTCTGTCGTCACAAAGGAGGACACAAATAACCTCCCAGAGATGTCGGGGAACATAGGGTCTAATGAGAGGGAGGAATTGAATGAAATCAATATTTGTAGGGAAATGGTGTTAGGGAAATTGATGGGATTGAAGGCCGATAAATCCCCAGGGCCTGATAATCTACATCCTAGGGTACTTAAGGAAGTGGCCCTAGAAATAGTAGATGCATTGCTGGTCATCTTCCAAAATTCTATAGACTCTGGAACAGTTCCCATGGATTGGAGGGTAGCTAATGTAACCCCACTATTTAAAAAAGGTGGTAGAGAGAAAACGGGGAATTATAGACCGGTAAGCCTGACATCGGTAGTGGGGAAAATGCTAGAGTCCATTATAAAAGATGTAATAGCTGAGCACTTGGAAAACAGTGACAGGATCGGACAAAGTCAACATGGATTTACAAAAGGTAAATCATGCCTGACTAATCTACTGGAATTTTTTGAGGATGTAACTGGTAGAATAGATAAGGGAGAACCAGTGGATGTGGTGTATTTGGACTTTCAGAAGGCTTTCGATAAGGTCCCGCATAAGAGATTAGCATGCAAAGTTAAAGCACATGGGATTGGGGGCAAGGTATTGACTTGGATAGAGAACTGGTTGGCAGACAGGAAGCAAAGAGTTGGAATAAACGGGTCTTTTTCCGAGTGGCAGGCAGTGACTAGTGGGATACCGCACGGATCGGTGCTAGGACCCCAGCTATTCACAATATATATTAATGATCTAGACGAGGGAACTAGATGTAATATCTCTAAGTTTGCAGACGACACAAAGCTGGGTGGGCGTGTGTGCTGTGAGGAGGATGCAGAGAAACTCTAGTATGATTTGGGCAGGTTGGGTGATTGGGCAGATGCATGGCAGATGCAGTATAATGTGGATAAATGCGAGGTTATCCACTTTGGTGGCCAAAACAGGAAGCCAGATTATTATCTGAACGGCAATAGATTGGGAGAAGGGGGAGTGTAATGAGATCTGGGTGTCCTTGTGCACCAGTCGCTGAAGGTAAGCATGCAGGTGCAGCAGGCGGTTAAGAAGGCAAATGGTATGTTGGCCTTCATAGCGAGAGGATTCGAGTACAGGAGCAAGGATGTCTTGCTGCAGTTGTACAAGGCCTTGGTGAGACCACACCTTGAGTATTGTGTGTCAGTTTTGGTCGCCTTATCTGAGGAAGGATGTTCTTGCCATGGAGTGAGTGCAGCGAAGATTTACCAGACTGATACCTGGGATGGCAGGAATGACGTATGAGGAGAGATTGGGTCGATTAGGCTTATATTTGCTAGAGTTTAGAAGAATGAGAGGGGATCTCATTGAAACTTATAAAATTCTAACAGGACTAGACAGACTAGATGCAGGAAGGATGTTCCCGATGGTCAGGGAGTCCAGAACCAGGGGTCACAGTCTAAGGATAAGGGGTAAGCCATTTAGGACTGAGATGAGGAGGAATTTCTTCACCCAGAGAGTGGTGAACCTGTGGAATTCTCTACCACAGAAGGCAGTTGAGGCCAATTCATTAAATATATTCAAGAAGGAGTTAGATATATTTCTTAAGGCTAAAGGGATCAAGGGATATGGGGAGAAGGCAGGGACAGGGTACTGAATTTGGATGATCAGCCATGATCTCATTAAATGGCGGAGCAGGCTCGAGGGGCCGAATGGCCTACTCCTGCTCCTATCTTCTATGTTTCTATGATTGAGAGGTTGTAACAACAGGAAAAATTGAACAGGCTGGGGCTCTTTTCTCTGGAAAAATATCTGAGGGGTGACCTGATAGAGATCTTTAGAATTATGGAAGGGTTCGATAGGGTAGACGTAGAGAAGATGTTTCCACTTGCGGGCGAGTCCAGAACTAGGGGCCATCAATATAAGACAGTCACTAATAAATCCAATCGGGAATTCAGGAGAAACTTCTTTACCCAGAGAGTGGGGAGAATGTGGAACTCGCTACCACAGGGAGTGGTTGAGGCGAATAGCGCAGATGCATTTAAGGGGAAGCTGGATGAACACATGAGGGAGAAAGGAATAGAGGGATATGCTGATAGGGTGAGATGAGGTAGCGTGCGATGTTGCAAAGATCTTCAAGGGAGGTCCACCTATTGGGCAAAGCAGCAGTTTCTGTTCTTGTCTCGTGCTGTTTGTTGTTTGATTATCTCTTTTCTCCCAGCTGGGTTGAAATGGGAAGTTCCAGTTGCTTTAAAACACTGTGTGTAACAATCCTCTGTCGGTCATTTTCGCGCCTCTGTTCCAATAGGCCACAGAAACGTGACACAAACACATTGCCACCAGGTTTCCTCGGCTCCTAAGGTGCACCCCTGCCAGGAATTAGCCGGCAGTGCAGCAGCATCAGAGAATCTCACAGCACAGGAGGAGGCTATTCGGCCCATCGTGCCTGTGCCGGCTCTTTGGTCGAGCTCTCCAATTAGTCCCACTCCCCCCTGCTCTTTCCCCAGAGCCCTGCAAATTTCTCCTTTTCAAGTTTTTATCCAATTCCCTTTTGAAAGTTACTATTGAATCTGCTTCCACCGCCCTTTCAGGCAGCGCGTTCCAGATCACAACAACTCGCTGTGTAAAAACACTCTCCTCATCTCCGCCCTGCTTCTTCGGTCAAGTAGCTGAGCAGTAACCGGGCAGGATTGGGTCTGAACCCTGCTGGATCATTTCTGATGGGGCCGAGGGGGAGGCAGGCCCTCCACCTGCCCCAAACACCGCATCAGACAAAGGAAGAAAGGAAGACTTGCATTTCTCCAGCGCCTTTCATGACCTCAGGACATCCCAAAGCGCTTTACTGCCAATGAGGTACTTTTTGAAGTGTAGTCACTGTTGTAATGTAGGAAACACAGCAGCCAATTTGTGCACAGCAAGCTCCCACAAACAGCCATGTGATAATGACCAGATAATCTGTTTTTGTGATGTTGGTTGAGGGATAAATATTGGCCCCAGGACACTGGGGAGAACTTCCCTGCTCTTCTTCAAAATAGTGGCCATGGGATCTTTTACGTCCACCTGAGAGGGCAGACGGGTCCTCGGATTAACGTATCATCCAAAAGGCAGCACCTCCGACAGTGCAGCTCTCCCTCAGTACTGCCCCTCCGACAGTGCGGCTCTCCCTCAGTACTGCCCCTCCGACAGTGCAGCGCTCCCTCAGTACTGCCCCTCCGACAGTGCGGCGCTCCCTCAGTACTGCCCCTCCGACAGTGCGGCGCTCCCTCAGTACTGCCCCTCCGACAGTGCGGCGCTCCCTCAGTACTGCGCTGGAGAGTCAGCCTAGATGATGGGCTCAAGTCTCTGGAGTGGGACTTGAACCCACAACCTTGTGGCTCAGAGGCGAGAGAGAGAGAGAGAGCGCTACCCAGAGCTGGCACTCAGGAGTGTGGGGCCAAGGTGAGCAATTTTCCCACACATGGGAATTTTCTTGCTCCTGGTCTCCCTACTGCCCATGACCTGAAAGATTGGATGAGCCCAACAGACAGTTCAACTGAGGGATGTGGGAGGAGGCTCGTGTGGAGCATAAACACCGGCATGAACCAGTTGGTCCTAATGGCCTGTTTCTGTGCTGTAAATTCTCTGTAACTCTGTGTGATCGAGACCTGAAGAACGAGGAGTCCCGTTGGTTTATCAACAATGTCTGGCCTGTTCTTGTCAGGTGCTCCATGGGGGACGGGCAGTGTGACTGTCGGCCCAACATCATCGACAGGCAGTGCCAGGACGTACAGCCAGGCTTCTTCTGCATGCCACTCGATTTCTACACGTACGAGGCCGAGGAGGCCGAACCTCGCTCGCCGAATGACCATCTGCCTGTAAGTAAAGGACGCAGCGGGCTGCGCCATGCGGAATCACGCGGCACCAGGGTAATGGGGCGTCATCCAGTTATCGCCCAGACCTTGGTGGCAGTGGGTAGATTTATATAACATGGGCGATGGAAGGTGCACGAGGGTGGGAGTTTGACTCCACCGTGTCAGCCAATGAGATGGCGATGGGGCGGGACTTACGGCAAACAGTCTATTTTTCAGCAAACAGAGTCTATTTAAAAAGTGTAAGAATTCTTTTAAGTCTTACATTCTCTCTTTAATTTTATATAATCATTATAAATTCCTATGTCCACATCTGTAATGAAAAATGCCCATGTAAACTTGTCACGCTGTAATTATCGCTTCCTGCCAGTGGTGGTGCTACAGCGCCTCCATTGATGGGAGGATGTGATTATAAGGTGACGGGATGTGAATGAGGAAGGGCCTGAGATGGAAGTGGAACAGAGAAGTTATCAAGTTAAATCAGAATGAAGGGACACAGGTACAAAGGGGGATAGGTACGATCGGGACTGGTGTCAGGAGATCTTTCGTCAGACAGAGTGATGGGCTACGGGGAGGAGAGCAGCGGCAAAATCTCTGTAGTCCTTCAAGAGGCAGCTAGACACTGTGATGGGGGAAATGGCAGTTCACCATGGAAGAATGAGCTAGATGGGCTGAACGGCCTTCTTTGTGATCTTTATGATTCTCCTGATAATTTCCATTGGGCTACCGACAGGTTTTGCCTGTTAGGCTGTGTGTGTGTGTGAGTGTGAGTGAGTGAGTGTGTGTGTGTGTGTGTGAGTGTGAGTGTGAGTGTGAGTGTGAGTGTGAGTGAGTGTGAGTGTGAGTGTGAGTATGAGAGTGTGTGTGTGAGTGTGTGAGTGTGAGTGTGAGTGTGAGTGTGAGTGAGTGTGAGTGTGAGTGTGAGTGTGTGTGTGTGAGTGAGTGTGAGTGAGTGTGAGTGTGAGTGTGTGTGTGTGTGAGTGTGTGAGTGTGTGTGAGTGTGTGAGAGTGTGTGAGAGTGTGAGTGTGTGTGTGTGTGTGAGTGTGTATGTGAGTGTGTCTGTGTGAGTGTGTCTGTGTGAGTGTGTGTGTGTGTGTGTGTATGTGAGTGTGAGTGAGTGTGTGTGAGTGTGTGGAACTGGTTAATTGTGATATTCTCAGATGTTGTAACTTACAAAAGTTGTCAGAGGGCGAGAGGGTTTTGTTTTGCCATAAAACAGATTTTAATCATCTGAAGACGATGAAGTATTTGGTGTGTTCGAATTCTGAGACAGTGTGATTGGGGAAAGTCTGGTGTTTAGACTCGGGACGACAGCCTGTGGGTCCATCACCTCCCGCTTCAACAACTGAGCGACCCTTAAACTCACCCGCATGCCTGCCCTCCCCCACATACCTAACACAGCTAGGTGGTCCCTGCTCTTTCTAAGCTGGGAGCCTCACCGGCTAGACTTCCAGGCTGCGTGTCTACGCACCGTGAGGGCTTCGCCTGAGATATCATCAGAAACATACCAGCAGCCATTCCAATCGGAGAGCATTTCGATTCGCATTCCACAAGCCTGCACATCGTGGTCTGATCACCGACAGCCGTCAGGTTCCGCTCATCCACGTGAGTTAGAGTCAGAGAATCCTACAGCACAGAGCGAGGCCATTCGGCCCATCCTGCCTGTGCCAGCTGCAGCTACTGATGGACCGCATTGCAGCGCTGGAGCTGCGGATGAATGCATATTGGAGCATTCGCGACACTGAGAAAGTCGTGGATAGCACGTTTAGCGAGTTGGTCACACCGCAGGTAAAGGGTGTACAGGCAGGAAGTGAATTGGTGACCACCAGGCAGAGTAAGAGGTGCAGGCAGGTAGTGCAGGGGTCCCCTGTGGCCATCCCCCTCTCAAACAGATATACCACTTTGGATACTGTTGGGGGGGATGACTTATCGGGGGAAGGCAGCAGCAGCCAACTTCCTGGCACCATGGGTGGCTCTGCTGCACAGGCTGGGAGGAAAAAGTGTGGAAGAGCTATAGTGATAGGGGACTCAATTGTAAGGGGAATAGATAGGCGTTTCTGCGGCCGCAAACGAGACTCCAGGATGATGTGTTGCCTCCCTGGTGCAAGGGTCAAGGACGTCTCGGAGCGGCTACAGAACATTTTGGAGGGGGAGGGCGAACAGCCAGTTGTCGTGGTGCACATAGGCATCAACGATATAGGTAAAAAATGGGATGAGGTCCTAAAAGCAGAATATAGGGAGTTAGGAGGTATATTAAAAAATAGGACCTCAAAGGTAGTAATCTCAGGATTGCTACCAGTGCCACGTGCTAGTCAGAGTAGAAATAGGAGGATATTTCAGATGAATACATGGCTAGAGGAATGGTGCAAGGGGGAGGGATTCAAATTCCTTGGACATTGGAACCAGTTCTGGGGGAGGTGGGACCAGTACAAACGGGACGGTCTGCACCTGGGCAGGGCCGGGACCGATGTCCTCGGGGGAGTGTTTGCTAGTGCTGTTGGAGAGGGTTTAAACTAAAGTGGCAGGGGGTTGGGAACCTGAGCAGAGAGACAGGGGAAAGGGAAACAAGAATAAAAGCAAAAGACAGGACGGAGAAAAACAAAAGTAGAAGGCAAAGAACTCAACGGTTTAAATCAAACATGGTCACAGTAAATAATAATTCATAAAGGCCTGAGAGCATTAAAAAAACAAGCCTGAAGGCTTTGGGGGAAAAATTCAGTCGCGCCCCGTTTGGGGCGCAAATATCGGCCGGGCGCAAAGATTAGCGCCTGGCGCTAATTATCGCCACCGACTGCAAACTTGACTTTTATCGCCCCTGGAGGTGATTGCAGCGCTAAATCAGGCGCTTCACACCTGTCTTAAGGCGCAAAGGCCGAGGAGCGAGGCGCTACCTCAGAGCGCTGGCGAAGCTCATGTAATGTCAGTCAGCAATGGAACACACACACAATGGCACGGGCCAGTTCTTAAAGGGGATGGTTAATCTTGCTTTCCATCCACATCCTGCTCATTGCAGCCTTGAATTTCAGCCTGGAGAGACCTGCACATCAAATCTGCTGGAAAGAACAATGGAGAGTGCCAGGCAAAGAGCTCAGAGTGCAGCCCCCACAGTCTCTGCTAAATCAATACAAGGAATGGCAAATCAAAATGAACCTGCAAAGTGCTGCTCAGTACCCAAAACTCCTTCACACAACGTTGAATCTCCCCAGAAGTCTCTCCCTCTCTCTCTCAGAATGCGTAGTTCAAAAATGGCACCAACAATAAAAGGCAGGAAGCGGACACCTTTAAATAGCGCTCCCCCAGTCCCTTCATGACTGCAGAACGCTCCCCTCAACCTGTCATTGCTAGCGTCAGGCGGTAAGGCAGGGGGCGCCACTCAATATCCGCTCCGGGGCGATACCGGGGCGTTGCGCACTCGTGTGACGTCATGATCTGCCGGCGCAGGAGATCGCGGCGATAAAGTTTAGCGCCGCCGCAAAATGTCTAGTTAAGTTCGCGAGCGGCGCAAACATCGCTGCGCCCGGGCGCTAGCTGCTTTGCGCCCCATTAGCGCCCTCTTAAGGCGCTAACGGGAGGCGCAACCAACAGAATTTTTCCCCCTTTGTGTCTTAATGCAAGGAGCATTCGGAACAAGGTGGATGAATTAGCTGCGCAAATAGAGGTAAATGAATACGATTTGATTGGGATTACAGAAACATGGCTCCAGGGTGGCCAAGGCTGGGAACTCAACATCCAGGGGTATTCAATATTTAGGAAAGATAGGCAAAAAAGAAAGGGAGGTGGGGTAGCATTGCTGGTTAAAGAGGGGATTAACACAATTGAAAGGAAGGATATTAGCTCTGATGATGCGGAATCTGTATGGGTAGAACTGAGAAATAACAAGGGGCAGAAAACGTTAGTGGGAGTGGTATATAGACCTCCAAACAGTAATACGGAGGTTGGGGATGGCATTAAAAGGGAAATTAGAGAAGCATGCAGTAAGGGCACAGCAGTCATCATGGGTGACTTTAATTTGCATATAGATTGGGTTAGCCAAATTAGTAAAAATACTGTGGAGGAGGAATTCCTAGAATGTTTACGGGATGGTTTTCTGGAACAATGTGTCGAGGAACCAACCAGAGATCAGGCCATCTTAGACTGGGTATTATGTAACGAGAAAGGATTAATTAGCAATCTTGTTGTACGAGGCCCCTTGGGTCAGAGTGATCATAATATGATAGAATTCTTCATTAGGATGGAGAGTGAAATAGTTGAATCAGAGACTAGGGTCCTGAATTTAAATAAAGGAAACTACGATTTTATGAGGCGCGAATTGGGTAGGATTGATTGGGGAATGTCACTCAAAGGGTTGAAGGTGGATAGGCAATGGCAAACATTCAAAGACTGCATGGATGAACTACAGAATTTGTTCATCCCAGTGTGGCTTAAGAATAAAACAAAAAGGGTGACTCAACCGTGGCTAACAAGGGAAATTAGGGATAGCATAAGATCCAAGGAGAGGGCATATAAATTGGCCAGAAAAAGCGGTAACCCTGAGGATTGGGAGCAGTTTAGGATTCAACAAAGGAGGACAAAGGGATTAATTAAGAAGGGGAAAATAGAATATGAAAGTAAGCTTGCAGGGAACATAAAAACTGACTGTAAGAGCTTTTATAGATATGTGAAGAGAAAAAGATTAGTGAAATCAAGTGTAGGTCCCTTGCAGTCAGAAGCAGGGGAAGTTATAATGGGGAACAAAGAAATGACAGACCAATTAAATGCATATTTTGGTTCTGTCTTCACAAAGGAGGACACAAATAACCTCCCAGAGATGTTGGAGAACATACGGTCTGATGAAAGGGAGGAACTGAAAGAAATCAGTATTTGCAGGGAAATGGTGTTAGGGAAATTGATGGGCTTGAAGGCCGATAAATCCCCAGGGCCTGATAATCTACATCCTAGGGTACTTAAGGAAGTGGCCCTAGAAATAGTAGATGCATTGCTGATCATCTTCCAACATTCGATGGAATCTGGAACTGTACCCATGGATTGGAGGGTAACTAATGTTATCCCACTATTCAAAAAGGGTGGTAGAGAGAAAGCGGGGAATTACAGACCAGTAAGCCTGACATCGGTAGTGGGGAAAATGCTAAAGTCCATTATAAAGCATGTAATAGCTGAGCACTTGAAAAACAGTGACAGGATCGGACAAAGTCAACATGGATTTACAAAAGGTAAATCGTGCTTGACTAATCTACTGGAACTTTTTGAGGATGTAACTGGGAAAATAGATAAGGGAGAACCAGTAGATGTGGTGTATTTGGACTTTCAAAAGGCTTTCGATAAGGTCCGGCATAAGAGATTAGCGTGTAAAGTTAAGGCACATGGGATTGGGGGCAAGGTATTGACTTGGATAGAGAACTGGTTGGCGGACAGAAAGCAGAGAGTAGGAATTAATGGGTCTTTTTCCGAGTGGCAGGCAGTGACTAGTGGGGTACCGCAGGGTTCGGTCCTTGGACCCCAGCTATTCACAATATACATTAATGATCTAGATAAGGGAACTAAATGTAATATCTCCAAGTTTGCAGATGACACAAAGCTGGGTGGGCGTGTGTGCTGCGAGGAGGATACCGAGAAACTCCAGGATGATTTAGACAGGTTGGGTGAGTGGGCAGAAGTGTGGCAGATGCAATATAACGTGGATAACTGCGAGGATATCCACTTTGGTGTCAAAAACAGAAAGGCAGACTATTATCTGAATGGCAATAGATTGGGAGAAGGGGAAGTGCAACGAGACCTGGGTGTCCTTGTGCACCAGTCGCTGAAGGTAAGCATGCAGGTGTAGCAGGCGGTGAAGAAGGCAAATGGTATGTTGGCCTTCATAGCGAAAGGGTTTGAGTATAGGAACAGTGATGTCCTGCTGCAGTTGTACAGAGCCTTGGTGAGACCACACCTTGAGTACTGTGTGCAGTTTTGGTCGCCTTATCTGAGGAAGGATGTTCTTGCCATGGAGGGAGTGCAGCGAAGATTCACAAGACTGATACCTGGGATGGCAGGAATGACATATGAGGAGAGATTGGGTCGCTTGGGCTTATACTCGCTGGAGTATAGAAGAATGAGAGGGGATCTCATTGAAACATATAAAATTCTGACAGGTCTGGACAAACTAGATGCAGGAAGGATGTTCCCGGTGGTCGGAGAGTCCAGAACCAGGGGTCATAATCTAAGGATAAGGGGTAAGCCATTTAGGACAGAAATGAGGAAGAATTTCTTCACCCAGAGAGTGGTGAACCTGTGGAATTCTCTACCACAGAAGGTAGTTGAGGCCAAGTCATTAAATATATTCAAGAATGAGTTAGATATATTTCTTAAAGCTAAAGGTATCAAGGGATATGGGGAGAAAGCAGGGACAGGGTACTGAATTTGGATGATCAGCCATGATCTCATCGAATGGCGGAGCAGGCTCGAGGGGCCGAATGGCCTACTCCTGCTCCGATCTTCTTTGTTTCTATGTTATGTTTCTGTGTAAGCCTTTTTAACTGCTTTCTCAACCTGCCCTGCCACCTTCAACGATTTGTGCACATATAGCCCCAGGTCGCTCTGTTCGTGTGCCCCCTTTAGAATTGTACCCTTTAGTTTATATTGCCTCTCCTCATTCTTTCTACCAAAATGTATCACTTCACACTTTTCTGTGTTACATTTCATCTGCCACATCATCCGCCCATTTCATCAGCCTGTCTATGTCTTCCTGAAGTCTATCACTCTCCTCCTCACTGTTCACTATACTTCCAAGTTTTGTGTCATCTGCACATTTTGAAATTGTGCCCTGTACACCCACGTCCAAGTCATTAATATATATCAAAAAAAGCAGTGGTCCTAATACCAACCCCTGGGGAACACCTCAGCCATACCCTCTGCCTCCATATATAGGTCTCCTCTTTGGTCCCTAATCGGCCCCACCCCTCCTCTTACTACCCTTTTACTATTTATATGCCTCTAGAAGACTTTTGGATTACCTTTTATGTTGGCTGCCATTCTATTCTCATACCCTCTCTTTGCCCCTCTTATTTTCTTTTTCACTTCTCCTCTGACCTTTCTATACAAGCCTGATTCTCAGATGTATTTGCAACCTGGCATTTGTCATACGAGCTCTTTTTCTGCTTCATCATATTCTCTATCTGTTTTGTCATCCAGGGAGCCCTGACTTTAGTTGCCCTGCCTTTCCCCCTCATAGGAATGTACCTCAACTGTACCCGAACTATTTCCTCTTGAAAGGCAGCCCATTGTTCCATCACAGTTTTACCTGCCAATCTTTGATTCCAGTTTACCCGGGCCAGATCCGTTCTCATCCCACTGAAATTGACCTTCCCCCAGTTAAACATTTTTACTCTAGATTGCTCCTTAACTTTTCCATAGCTAATCTAAACCTTATGATACAATGATCACTGTTCCCTAAATATTCCCCTACTAACACTTGCTCCACTTGACCCACCTCATTCCCCAGAACCAGATCCAGCAATGCCTCCTCCCTCATCAGACCGGAAACATACTGATCAAGAAAGTTCTCCTGAACACACTTCAGAAATTCTTCCCCCTCTCTGCCCTTTATACTATTACGATCCCAGTCTATATTAGGATGGTTGAAGTCTCCCATTATCACTACTCTATAGTTCTTGCACCTCTCCTTAATTTCCCTGCAAATTTGTTCCTCTATATCCTTCCCACTAGTTGGTGGTCTATAGAATACACCTAGTAGTGCAATGGCACCTCTATTGTTTCTTAACTCTAGCCAGATAGATTCTGTCCTTGACCCCTCCAGGACATCCTCTCCCTCCAGCACTGTAACATTCTCCTTGACCAATACTGCCACCCCACCTCCTTTCTTTCCTTCCCTATATTTACTTATAACCAGGAATATTTATTACCCAGTCCTGCCCTTTTTTGAGCCAGGTCTCAATTATTCCCGTGTGGCTATTTGTCAAATGACGTCACCAGACCCGCTTCCTCTGATTGGCCGGCAAACGCGCTGGGCGGGCTTAACAAGTCCAATCAAGGTCAATTCATTTTACGCAGCGGGCTCGGGACCCGCCACCGACGTCGCTCGCCCCGGACCCGCCAAGGTTCGTAAAATCCAGCCCAAGGTCTTTGGTCCAGTGGAGCCGGAGGTCAGAGGGCACTGAGTGAACCCACTGAGCCAACCCTTGCCCAACACACATCACTGCGTCACTTCAACTTCCCGCTTCACTCACTGTTTCAGGGAGCGATCAAGCGAGAGGTGAACGGCGACTGCGTGGAGTTTGCCGACCGGCATGGGCTCGATGTCCAGCACAACGCGAGGCGGAGGAGGCAGCACCGCCAGGCAGCCCGCGCCCGGACCACCAGAGACCGGCTCCGAAAAATCCGGCAGCGAAAGGTTGGTGTCACCGCGAGAGCTCTGCCCTCACGGGGAAGGGGAAGAGGCGGGAGGGGGAGGGCGTGTGACCACAATAAACCACACAGGTTGACGACGGTTTTGTGCCGTGTGAAGGTTCTTCGCCAACAGCTCCTTCTCGAAAAAAGTCAGCTTAAAAAAAACGCCTTGTAATCTCCGTCACCTTTAATGTTTCCCCCGTGTCAGCCGTGGCTCAGTGGATCGCTCTCTCACCTCGGATTCAAAAGGTTGTGAGTTGAAGTCCCACTCCAGAGACTTGAGCACAAAATCTCGGTTGACACTCCAGTCCAGTACTGAGGGAGCGCCGCACTGTCGGAGGGGCAGTACTGAGGGAGCACTGCACTGTCGGAGGGGCAGTACTGAGGGAGCGCTGCACTGTCGGAGGGGCAGTACTGAAGAAGTGCCGCACTGTCGGAGGAGCAGTACTGAGGGAGTGCTGCACTGTTGGAGGGGCAGTACTGAGGGAGCGCTGCACTGTCGGAGGGGCAGTACTGAGGGAGCGCTGCACTGTCGGAGGGGCAGTACTGAGGGAGTGCTGCACTGTCGGAGGGGCAGTACTGAGGGAGCGCTGCACTGTCGGAGGGGCAATACTGAGGGAGTGCTGCACTGTCAGAGGGTCAGTACTGAGGGAGTGCTGCACTGTTGGAGGGGCAGTACTGAGGGAGCGCTGCACTGTCGGAGGGGCAGTACTGAGGGAGTGCTGCACTGTCGGAGGGGCAGTACTGAGGGAGCGCTGCACTGTCGGAGGGGCAGTACTGAGGGAGCGCCGCACTGTCGGAGGGGCAGTACTGAGGGAGCGCTGCACTGTCGGAGGGGCAGTACTGAGGGAGCGCTGCACCGTCGGAGGGGCAGTACTGAGGGAGCGCTGCACTGTCGGAGGGGCAGTACTGAGGGAGCGCCGCACTGTCGGAGGGGCAGTACTGAGGGAGCGCTGCATTGTTGGAGGAGCCGTCTTTCGGAAGAGATGTTAAACTGAAGCCCCGTCTGCTCTCTCAGGTGGTTGTGGAAGATCCCATGGCCACTATTGGAAGGAGAGCAGGGGAGTTCTCCCCATTGTTCTGAGCAATATTTGTCCCTCAATCAACATCACTAAACAGATTATCTAGTCATTATCACATTGCTCTTTGTGGGATCTTGCTGTGCGCGATTCGGCTGCCGCATTTCCTATATTACAACAGTGACTACACTTCAAAAAGTGCTTCATTGGCTGTAAAGGGCTTTGGGACGTCCTGAGGTGGTGAAAGGCGCTGGAGAAACGCGAGTCTGTCTTTTCTTTGTCTTGCTGCATTGCCCAGGTCTCACCCCGCACCCCCCCCCCCACCCCCCCGATGAGTGTGAACGGACTTTCTCTTCACTGGGTGACGCTCGGGAGCAGGAACCTCCCTGGCTGATTTCCCTCTCCTGGTCCCTGGTGCAGAACAAGAGGTAAATGGAAGCTTAATAATCAAGGCTGTGGCAAATTTTCACATCTCCGGTTCAGTTAATTGGCTCTCGATATTTAATCCAGTGCCCAAGTCCAGCTCATCTCTCTCTCATTTTCTGGAAGTGATGTGTGATACCCAGTGCTTGGCTGTGCGTGTGCCTGCCCATTGAACTGATGACTTAGAGGCAGAGGGAGATGCAGAACATTGACCCCACCATTGCCAATACCTTGTTAAGGGGTATGGTGGTCTAGTGGTTAACGTCACTGGGCTAATAATCCTGAGAACGTGAGTTCAAATCCCGCACTGGTAGTTTGAGGATTTGAATTCAGTTTTTTCTTTAAAATATGGAATAAAAAGCTGGGATCAGTAACAGTGACCAAAGGATGTCGGATTGTTGTAAAAACCCAACTGGTTCACTGATGTCCCTTTAGGGAAGGAAACCTGCCGTCCTTACCTGGTCTGGGCCTATAGGTGACTCCAGTCCCACACCAACCTGGTTGACTCTTAACTGCCCTCTGAAGTAGCCGAGCGAGACACTCAGTCGTATCAAACCAGCGGTTCAAGAAGGCGGCTCATCACCACCTTCTCAGGGCAGCGAGGGATGGGCAATAAATGCCGGCCTTGCCAGCGACGCCCACATCCCCAGAATAAATTTTTATCGACGATATTCTTTTCACCATTTATACTGGGCGTGTCACTCAGTCAAGCTTTGAGGGCCTGCTGAGAGTTTGAAGGCTCTGCATTTAATGGGCGTTGTCCAAACTGAGGAAGGACATTCGAGAATTACAAACCACAGCCAGAAGCAGCATCAGAATCCCAACTGAATTTTCTTCTCTTACTTTTGGAGTTACCGCAGCTTTCTCCGCATTCGTCTTCTCTTTGTGTCAGGAACCTGCTTCGGCAGAACGGGTCAGTGAACCGTCTACTCCCAGCGCTCAGCCAGTTCAGGGAAACATGAGGCCTCGGGGGGCGAGCTTGAGGGCCTGGTGAGGGAGCCCGAGGCCTCAGTGTGGGGGCCTGGTGAGGGAGCCCGAGGCCTCAGTGTGGGGGCCTGGTGAGGGAGCCCGAGGCCTCAGTGTGGGGCCCTGGTGAGGGAGCCCGAGGCCTCAGTGTGGGGGGCGGTGAGGGAGCCCGAGGCCTCAGTGTGGGGGCCTGGTGAGGGAGCCCGAGGCCTCAGTGTGGGGGCCTGGTGAGGGAGCCCGAGGCCTCAGTGTGGGGGCCTGGTGAGGGAGCCCGAGGCCTCAGTGTGGGGGGCGGTGAGGGAGCCCGAGGCCTCAGTGTGGGGGCCTGGTGAGGGAGCCCGAGGCCTCAGTGTGGGGGGCGGTGGGAGGACCGAGGCCTCAGTGTGGGGGCCTGGTGAGGGAGCCCGAGGCCTCAGTGTGGGGGCCTGGTGAGGGCGAGGCCAGGGCCGGATAAAGGCCTCAGTGTGGGGGGCGGTGGGGGGCCGAGGCCTCAGTGTGGGGGGTGGTGGGGGGGCCGAGGCCTCAGTGTGGGGGGCGGTGGGGGGGGCCGAGGCCTCAGTGTGGGGGGCGGTGGGGGGGCCCGAGGCCTCAGTGTGGGGGCCTGGTGAGGGAGCCCGAGGCCTCAGTGTGGGGGGGCGGTGGGGGGGGCCGAGGCCTCAGTGTGGGGGCCTGGTGAGGGAGCCCGAGGCCTCAGTGTGGGGGGCGGTGGGGGGGCCGAGGCCTCAGTGCAGGGGGTGGTGAGGGAGCCCGAGGCCTCAGTGTGGGGGGCGGTGAGGGAGCCCGAGGCCTCAGTGTGGGGGTGGTGGGGGAGCCCGAGGCCTCAGTGTGGGGGCGGTGAGGGGGCCGAGGCCTCAGTGTGGGGACGGTGGGGGGGTCGAGGCCTCAGTGCGGGGGGCGGTGGGGGAGCCCGAGGCCTCAGTGTGGGGGGCGGTGGGGGGGCCGAGGCCTCAGTGTGGGGGGCGGTGGGGGGGCCGAGGCCTCAGTGTGGGGGGCGGTGGGAGGGCCGAGGCCTCAATGTGGGGGGCGGTGGGGGGGGCCGAGGCCTCAATGTGGGGGGCGGTGGGGGGGCCGAGGCCTCAGTGTGGGGGGCGGTGGGGGGGTCGAGGCCTCAGTGTGGGGGCCTGGTGAGGGAGCCCGAGGCCTCAGTGTGGGGGCGGTGGGGGGGCCGAGGCCTCAGTGTGGGGGGCGGTGGGGGGGCCGAGGCCTCAGTGTGGGGTCAGTGAGGGAGCCCGAGGCCTCAGTGTGGGGGCGGTGGGGGGGCCGAGGCCTCAGTGTGGGGGTAGTGAGGGAGCCCGAGGCCTCAGTGTGGGGGGCGGTGGGGGGGCCGAGGCCTCAGTGTGGGGGGCGGTGGGGGGGCCGAGGCCTCAGTGTGGTGGGCGGTGGGGGGGCCGAGGCCTCAGTGTGGGGGACGGTGGGGGGGCCGAGGCCTCAGTGTGGGGGCGGTGGGGGGGCCGAGGCCTCAGTATGGGGGCGGTGGGGGGGCCGAGGCCTCAGTGTGGTGGGCGGTGGGGGGGCCGAGGCCTCAGTGTGGGGGGCGGTGGGGGGGCCGAGGCCTCAGTGTGGGGGGCGGTGGGAGGGCCGAGGCCTCAATGTGGGAGGCGGTGGGGGGGGCCGAGGCCTCAGTGTGGGGGGCGGTGGGGGGGTCGAGGCCTCAGTGTGGGGGCCTGGTGAGGGAGCCCGAGGCCTCAGTGTGGGGGCGGTGGGGGGGCCGAGGCCTCAGTGTGGGGGGCGGTGGGGGGGCCGAGGCCTCAGTGTGGGGGGCGGTGGGGGGGGCCGAGGCCTCAGTGTGGTGGGCGGTGGGGGGGCCGAGGCCTCAGTGTGGGGGGCGGTGGGGGGGGCCGAGGCCTCAGTGTGGGGGGCGGTGGGGGGGTCGAGGCCTCAGTGTGGGGGCGATGGGGGGGCCGAGGCCTCAATGTGGGGGGCGGTGGGGGGGCCGAGGCCTCAGTGTGGGGGGCGGTGGGGGGGCCGAGGCCTCAGTGTGGGGTCAGTGAGGGAGCCCGAGGCCTCAGTGTGGGGGCGGTGGGGGGGCCGAGGCCTCAGTGTGGGGGGCGGTGGGGGGGCCGAGGCCTCAGTGTGGGGTCAGTGAGGGAGCCCGAGGCCTCAGTGTGGGGGGCGGTGGGGGGGCCGAGGCCTCAGTGTGGGGGGCGGTGGGGGGGCCGAGGCCTCAGTGTGGTGGGCGGTGGGGGGGCCGAGGCCTCAGTGTGGGGGGCGGTGGGGGGGCCGAGGCCTCAGTGTGGGGGGCGGTGGGGGGGCCGAGGCCTCAGTGTGGGGGGCGGTGAGGGGGCCGAGCCTGAGGGAGGTTTTGCTCTTTTTCTCTCTGGTTCCTCTGTGTCGAGTCGCTCCTCAGACACGGCTGAGCTTGGCAGCTCGGTGACGCCTCCCGCGCACACCTCCCTTTGGCCATCTCTCGCTGCGAGCGAGTGGGGGAGAGGGAGCGGCGCGGTGGGCTTTGAACAGAGGCCCAGGGGGAGAAGCCAAGTCTGCAACGGGGCAGAGGGCGGGAGCTGGAAATGACCCCCGGGCCGGGCCGTTGGTGTCGCTGCTTCCGATTGTACGACAGGATTCTGGGTGAAAAGCCACCGTTTGCCCCGGATGGCACCAGGCTGATGAGTCACTATTTTGTTGATTGCAGAGTGTGCAAAGCGTGAGCCGGGAGCGACACCCCAACAAGATGATCACATGGAGTGGCCCAGGCTTCGCACGGGTGCAGGATGGAGCAGGCCTGACCTTCAACGTCAATAACATCCCCCACGCCATGGATTACCAGGTCATGGTGCGCTACGAGCCTGAGGTACGGACAGCGGGCGTGAGGAGTTAGTGGACCCCACCCGGGGTTAGCGCTGCCCTTTTAATAGGTGGCCCTGTTTTTGAGGGGGGCAGGGATCTGAAAATCAGTGTAACGGCTGCTGGGACAGTGGACCGAGCTCCCTGCTCACCAACAGGATCTTCCTGCTCACCAACAGGATCTTCCTGCTCACCAACAGGATCGTCCTGCTCACCAACAGGATCTTCCTGCTCACCAACAGGATCTTCCTGCTCACCAACAGGATCTTCCTGCTCACCAACAGGATCTTCCTGCTCACCAACAGGATCTTCCTGCTCACCAACAGGATCTTCCTGCTCACCAACAGGATCTTCCTGCTCACCAAAGTGGGACCCGGTGATCCTAAGGAGCAGATTTCTCACATGCACACATTTTGACCTCAGTCCCATGGCACACTCACTCTTGTGAACACTCACTCACACAGCCACTCTCACACATTCACACACACTCACTCTCGCACACACTCATTCTCACTCACACACTCACTCTCACACACACTCATTCTCACACACACACTCATTCTCTCACACACACTCACTCTCACACACACTCATTCTCTCACACACACTCACTCTCACACACACTCACTCTCACACACACACTCATTCTCACACACACACTCACTCTCACACACACTCATTCTTGCACACTCACTCTCACAGACACTTATTCTCACACATAGTCATTCTCACACTTACTCTCACACACACTCACTCTCACACACAGTCATTCTCACACTCACTCTCACACACACTCTCGCACACACTCATTCTTGCACATTCATTCTCGCACACACTCACTCGTACACATTCACTCTCGCACACACTCACTCACACACACTCATTCTCACACACACACTCACTCTCGCACACACTCACTCACACACACTCACTCTCACACACACTCACTCTTGCACACACTCACTCTCGCACACACTCATTCTCACACACACTCACTCTCACACTCACTCACTCTCGCACACACTCATTCTCACACACACTCACTCTCACACACACTCATTCTCACACACACACTCACTCTCGCACACACTCACTCACACACACTCACTCTCACACACACTCACTCTTGCACACACTCATTCTCGCACACACTCATTCTCACACACACTCACTCTCACACACACTCTTGCACACACTCATTCTCACACACACTCACTCTCACACACACTCATTCTCACACACACACTCACTCTCACACACACTCACTCACACACACTCACTCTCACACACACTCACTCTTGCACACACTCATTCTCGCACACACTCATTCTCACACACACTCACTCTCACACACACTCTTGCACACACTCACTCACACACACTCACTCTCACACACTCACTCTTGCACACACTCATTCTCACACACACTCACTCTCACACACACTCACTCTCACACACACTCACTCTCACACACACTCATTCTCACACACACTCACTCTCACACACACTCATTCTCACACACACTCATTCTCACACACACACTCATTCTCACACACACTCATTCTCACACACTCACTCTCACACACACTCATTCTCACACACACACTCACTCTCACACACACTCATTCTCACACACACACACATTCTCACACACACTCACTCTCACACACACTCATTCTCGCACACTCAGTCTCACACACACACAATCTCACACACACACACTCACTCTCACAGACACTCATTCTCACACACACTCAATTCTCACACACTCACTCTCACACACACTTATTCACACACACACTCTATTCTCACACACACACTCACTCTCACACAGTCATTCTCACACTCACTCTCACACACACTCACTCTCGCACACACTCATTCTTGCACACTCATTCGCACACACACTTATTCTCCTACAAACATTAACTTTTTCACACTCATGCACTCTCTCACACACTATCACATAACCACGATTACACATTCACCCTTTTCATCTCTCATTCCCACTATCACTCATTTTCCCACACTGCTAACTACCTACACACTCACACATGCACACAGTGTCACACGCTCCAACCCAGCCATGCCCCCTCGGCACCAGCCTGTTTACCCCCCGCCCCCCAGGGTTGCCCGCTTGCGCCCTCCTGGAGGTTAATACCCCTCGTGTCTCTGGGCACCGATCTCCAGTAATACGGGAGGTCCTGAATGAGACGGAGCAGCAGGAGCTCCCGATTCTCTCTCTCTCTCTGTCTCTCTCTCTCTCTCTCCCTGTCTCTCTCTCTCTCTGTCTCTCTCTCTCTGTCTCTCTCTCTCTCTCTCTTTCTGTCTCTCTCTCTCTCTCTCTCTGTGTCTCTCTCTGTCTCTCTCTCTCTCTCTTTCTGTCTCTCTCTCTCTCTCTCTCTGTCTCTCTCTCTCTCTCTCTCTCTGTCTCTCTCTCTCTCTGTCTCTCTCTCTCTCTGTCTCTCTCTCTCTCTCTCTCTCTCTGTCTCTCTCTCTCTCTCTCTCTGTCTCTCTCTCTCTCTCTCTCTCTCTCTCTGTCTCTCTCTCTCTCTCTCTCTCTCTCTCTCTGTCTCTCTCTCTCTGTCTCTCTCTCTCTCTCTGTCTCTCTCTCTCTCTCTCCCCCTCTCTCTCTCAGTTAGTTTAATATAAATAAATTAAAATAAATGAACAGTTTATTTATTTTAGGTGTTGTGACAGCAGCTGATTAATAGTTTGGGGCTAACCGTTTCCTCCACTGTTCCCCTCTCCCTCAGTCTGCGGAAGATTGGGAAGCAATAATCAGTATTTATACTGTGGGATTACCCATCACTCACCGCTGTGGCAATCTCCTACCTCATGGACAGCCTTACAGGGTGACGCTGCATCACACAGAAAGGTAGGTCCTACCTGACACGGGGCTAACTGGGCAATGTGGGGAGCGATCGCGGGAACAACTTACTGTACAAGGCCTCTCCACTCGAGAGACTTCCCGGGGCAGTGATGGACTCCACCAGCAAGGGGAGGGAATCGAAAACACAGGAGGCTTTAGAAGGTGAGGATTGGTGTAACAAGACAGAGAGGGTTAGTGAGAGAGGAACAGAGTGTCTGGGTGGAGGGAGGGCGAGGGCTGGGCGGAGGGAGGGTGAGGGTGAGGGCTGGGGCGGAGGGAGGGTTTAGGGTGAGGCTGGCGGAGGGAGGGTTAGGGTTGGGAGGGAGGGTGAGGTGAGGGGCTGGGCGGAGGGAGGGCGAGGTTGGGCAGAGGGTGAGGGTGAGGGTTGGGCAGAGGGAGGGTGAGGGTTGGGCGGAGGGAGGTCGTGGGTTAGGCGGAGGGAGGGCGAGGGTGAGGGCTGGGCGGAGGGAGGGCGAGGGTTGGGCAGAGGGTGAGGGTGAGGGTTGGGCGGAGGGTGAGGGTGAGGGTTGGGCGGAGGGAGGTTGAGGGTTGGGCGGAGGGAGGGCGAGGGTTGGGCAGAGGGTGAGGGTGAGGGTTGGGCGGAGGGAGGGTGAGGGTTGGGCGGAGGGAGGTCGTGGGTTAGGCGGAGGGAGGGCAAGGGTTGGGCGGAGGGAGGTTGAGGGTTGGGCAGAGAGAGGGCGAGGGTTGGGCGGAGGGTGAGGGTGAGGGCTGGGTGGAGGGAGGGCGAGGGTTGGGCGGAGGGAGGTCGAGGGCTGGGAGGGAGGGTGAGGGTGAGGGTTGGGCGGAGGGAGGGTGAGGGTTGGACGGAGGGAGGGTGAGGGTTGGGCGGAGGGAGGGTGAGGGTTGGGAGGGAGGGAGAGGGTGAGGGTTGGGCGGAGGGTGAGGGTGAGGGTTGGGCGGAGGGAGGGTGAGGGTTGGGCGGAGGGAGGGTGAGGGTTGGGAGGGAGGGTGAGGGTGAGGGTTGGGCGGAGGGTGAGGTCGAGGGTTGGGCGGAGGGAGGGCAAGGGTTGAGCAGAGAGAGGGTGAGGGTTGGGCGGAGGGTGAGGGTGAGGGTTGGGCAGAGGGAGGGTGAGGGTTGGGCAGAGAGAGGGCGAGGGTTGGGCGGAGGGTGAGGGTGAGGGTTGGGCGGAGGGAGGGCGAGAGTTGGGCGGAGGGAGGGCAAGGGTTGGGCAGAGAGAGGGTGAAGGTTGGGCGGAGGGTGAGGGTGAGGGTTGGGCGGAGGGAGGGCGAGGGTTGGGCGGAGGGTGAGGGTGAGGGTTGGGCGGAGGGTGAGGGTGAGGGTTGGGCGGAGGGAGGGCGAGGGTTGGGCGGAGGGAGGGCGAGGGTTGGGCGGAGGGAGGGCGAGAGTTGGGCGGAGGGTGAGGGTTGGGCGGAGGGTGAGGGTGAGGGTTGGGCAGAGGGAGGGCGAGGGTTGGGCAGAGAGAGGGCGAGGGTTGGGCGGAGGGTGAGGGTGAGGGTTGGGCGGAGGGAGGGCGAGAGTTGGGCGGAGGGAGGGCAAGGGTTGGGCAGAGAGAGGGTGAAGGTTGGGCGGAGGGTGAGGGTGAGGGTTGGGCGGAGGGAGGGCGAGGGTTGGGCGGAGGGTGAGGGTGAGGGTTGGGCGGAGGGTGAGGGTGAGGGTTGGGCGGAGGGAGGGCGAGGGTTGGGCGGAGGGAGGGCGAGGGTTGGGCGGAGGGAGGGCGAGAGTTGGGCGGAGGGAGGGTGAGGGTTGGGCGGAGGGAGGGCGAGGGTTGGGCGGAGGGAGAGGGCGAGGGTTGGGCGGAGGGAGGGCGAGGGTTGGGCGGAGGGAGGGCGAGGGTTGGGCGGAGGGAGGGCGAGGGTTGGGCGGAGGGAGGGCGAGGGTTGGGCGGAGGGTGAGGGTGAGGGTTGGGCGGAGGGAGGGCGAGGGTTGGGCAGGGGGAGGGCGAGGGTTGGGCGGAGGGAGGGTGAGGGTTGGGCGGAGGGTGAGGGTGAGGGTTGGGCGGAGGGAGGGCGAGGGTTGGGCGGAGGGAGGGCGAGGGTTTGGCGGAGGGAGAGGGCGAGGGTTGGGCGGAGGGAGGGCGAGGGTTGGGCGGAGGGAGGGCGAGAGTTGGGCAGAGGGAGGGCGAGGGTTGGGCGGAGGGTGAGGGTTGGGCGGAGGGTGAGGGTGAGGGTTGGGCGGGGGGAGGGCGAGGGTTGGGCGGAGGGTGAGGGTGAGGGTTGGGCGGAGGGAGGGCGAGGGTTGGGCAGGGGGAGGGCGAGGGTTGGGCGGAGGGAGGGTGAGGGTTGGGCGGAGGGTGAGGGTGAGGGTTGGGCGGAGGGAGGGCGAGGGTTGGGCGGAGGGAGGGCGAGGGTTTGGCGGAGGGAGGGCGAGAGTTGGGCGGAGGGAGGGTGAGGGTTGGGCGGAGGGAGGGCGAGGGTTGGGCGGAGGGAGAGGGTGAGGGTTGGGCGGAGGGAGGGCGAGGGTTGGGCGGAGGGAGGGCGAGAGTTGGGCAGAGGGAGGGCGAGGGTTGGGCGGAGGGTGAGGGTGAGGGTCGGGCGGAGGGTGAGGGTGAGGGTTGGGCGGGGGGAGGGCGAGGGTTGGGCGGAGGGAGGGCGAGGGTTGGGCGGAGGGAGGGCGAGGGTTGGGCGGAGGGTGAGGGTGAGGGTTGGGCGGAGGGAGGGCGAGGGTTGGGCAGGGGGAGGGCGAGGGTTGGGCGGAGGGAGGGTGAGGGTTGGGCGGAGGGTGAGGGTGAGGGTTGGGCGGAGGGAGGGCGAGGGTTGGGTAGACGTAGGACTGGAGTTACTGCTGGTGGTGGAGCTGGTGCTGATTGTCGGGGTGATGCAGAACACCTCAGGTCCCCAGCTTAGAGCAGTTATACCCTGCAAGGCTGTTATTAGCGCCAATAAATACTGTACTTTGAATGTGGCTGTGATTGAACAACATGAAAGAGTAAAACATAAACTTTTGAACCTGAGCTAACTTTGAGAGGATAAACAATGCAATTATTTCTCCTCATCTCCCCGCTGGTTCTATTACCAATTACCTTCAATCTGTGTCCTCTGGTTACCGACCCTCCTGCCACTGGAAACAGTTTCTCCTTATTTACTCTATCAAAACCCTCATAATTTTGAACACCTCTATTAAATCTCCCCTTCAATCTCTTCGCTCCAAGGAGAACAACCCCAGCTTCTTCAGTCTCTCCACATAACTGAAGTCCCTCATCCCTCCAGTAAATCTCCTCTACACCCTCTTCAAGGCCTTGACATCCTTCCTAAAGAGTATGAGCAGCTAGGGGCTAAATTAAAAAGCAGAACCATAAAGGTAATAAACTCTGGATTACTACCTGAGCCATGAGCGAATTTGCATAGGGTATATCAGATCAGAGAAATGAACGAGTGACTCAAAGACTGGTGTGGGAGAAATGGGTTTCGATTTGTGGGGCACTGGCACCAGTACTGGGATAAGAGGGAGCTGTTCCGTTTGGACGGGCTTCACTTGAACCATGCTGGGGCTAGAGTCCTGGCGAACCAAATAACTAGGGCTGTAGAGAGGGCTTTAAACTAAATAGTGGGGGGGTGGATCCAGGTGAGCAGGAATTTAAAAAGTCAATGAGAAATGAGAAAGCAATAGAGCAGGATAGAGATGGGGGAAATAATAACCAGAGTGTGACAGGAAGGGACAGAGGGGTAGAAATTAGGTCGCGCCCCATTTGGGGCGCAAATATCGTCCGGACGCAAATATTAGCGCCTGGCGCTAATTATCGGCACTGACGGGAAACTTCACTTTTACCGCCCCGGGAGGTGAGTGGAGCGCTAAAGCAGGCGCTGCACACCTCTCTTAAGGCGCAAAGGCCGAGCAGTGAGGCGCTAACTCGGAGCGCTGGCGAAGCTCATGTAATGTCAGTCAGCAATGGAACACACACACAATGGCACGGGCCAGTTCTTAAAGGGGATGGTTAATCTTGCTTTCCATCCACATCCTGTTCATTGCTGCCTTGAATCTCGGCCTGGAGAGACTTGCACATCAAATGTGCTGGAAAGAACAATGGAGAGCACCAGGCAAAGAGCTCAGAGTGCAGCTCCCACGGTCTCTGCTAAATCGATACAAGGAATGGCAAATCAAAATGAACCTGCAAAGTGCTGCTCAGTACCCAAAACTCCTTCACACAACGTTGAATCTCTCCAGAAGTCTCTCCCTCTCTCTCTCAGAATGCGTAGTTCAAAAATGCCACCAACAATAAAAGACAGGAAGAGGACCCCTTTAAATAGCGCCCCCCACAGCCCCACAGCGATTGATAGCGTTCCAGTCTTCTGGTCGTTGGAAGCGCCAGGCGGTAAGGCAGGGGCGCCACTCAATTTCCGCTACGGGGCGCCCCAAGGGCGTTGCACCATGGAATGACGTCACAATCTGCGCGCGCATGTGGTCGCAGCGGTAAGTTTTAGCGCCGCCGCACAATCTCAAGTTAAGTTCTCGAGCGGCGCAAACATCGCTGCGCCCGGGCGTTAGTGGCTTTGCGCCCCATTAGCGCCCTCTTAAGGCGCTAACGGGTGGCGCAACCAAGTGAATTTTTACCCCAGAATGTTTAAAAATAAGAGTGCAACAGAAAATGGGGCCAAAACAAGGACAAATGGTAAAAAGACAAAGTTAAAAGCTCGATATCTGAATGCACGCAGCATTCGTAACAAGATAGATGAGTTGACGGCACAAATAGATACAAATGGGTATGATCTGATCGCCATTACAGAGATGTGGTTGGAAGGCGACCAGGGCTGGGAACTGAATATTCCAGGGTATATGATAATTTGGAAGGATAGACAGAAAGGAAAGGGAGGTGGGGTGGCTTTGTTGGTAAAGGATGGGATCAGTGCAGTGGTGAGAGGTGATATTGGCTCAGAAGATCAAGATGCAGAATCAGTTTGGGTGGAGATAAAAAATAATAAAGGGAAAAAGTCACTGGTGGGCGTAGTCTACAGGCACCCGAACAGTAGCAATACTGTTGGACAGAGCATAAATCAACAAATAATGGAGGCCTGTAAAAAAGGTACGGTAATAATCATAGGTGATTTTAATCTCCATATTGATTGGACAAATCAAATTGGCCATGGTAGTCTTGAGGAGGAGTTCATAGAGTGCATCCGGGATGGTTTCCGAGAACAGTATGTAATGGAACCAACCAGGGAGCAGGCTATCTTGGATCTGGTACTGTGTAATGAGACAGAATTAATAAATGATCTCATAGTAAAGGATCCTCTAGGAAAGAGTGATCATAGCATGGTTGAATTTCAAATTCAGTTGGAGGGTGAGAAAGTTGTATCTCAAACCAGTGTCCTGATCTTAAACAAAGGCAATTATAATGGCATGAGGGCAGAACTGGTTAAAGTGGACTGGAAAAATAAATTAAAGGGTAAGATAGTTGAAATACAGTGGTGGACATTTAAAGAGATATTTCATAACTCTCAACAAAAATATATTCCAGTGAGAAAGAAAGATTTTAAGAGAAGGGAGCACCATCCGTGGCTAACTAAGGAAGTAAAGGATGGTATCAAATTGAAAACGAAGGCGTACAATGTTGTCAAGATTAGTGGGAGACCAGATGATTGGGAAATTTTTTAAAACCTGCAAAGGATGACTAAAAAAATAATAAAGAGAGAGAAGATGAATTATGAGAGTAAGCTGGCAAGAAACATTAAAACAGATAGTAAGAGCTTCTACAGGTATATAAAAAGGAAGAGAGTAGCTAAAGTAAACATTGGTCCCTTAGAGGATGAGACTGGGGAATTAATAATGGGGAACGGGGAAATGACAGAGACTCTGAACAAATATTTTATATCTGTCTTCATGGTAGAAGACACCAACAATATCCCAATAATGGATAATCAAGGGGCCATAGGGAGGGGGGAACTAAAGACTATCACTAAGGAAAAAGTACTTGGTAAAATAATGGGACTAAAAGACGACAAGTCCCCTGGACCAGATGGCCTGCATCCCAGGGTCTTAAAAGAAGTGGCTGCAGAGATAGTGGATGCATTGGTTGCAATATACCAAAATTCCCTGGACTCTGGAGAGGTCCCAGCGGATTGGAAAACTGCAAATGTAACACCCCTATTTAAGAAAGGAGGGAGACAGAATGCAGGAAACTATAGACCAGTTAGCCTAACATCTGTCATTGGGAAAATGCTGGAGTCCTTCATTAAGGAAGCAGTAGCAGGGCATTTGGAAAATCATAATGCAGTCAAGCAGAGTCAGCATGGTTTTATGAAAGGGAAATCATGTTTAACAAATTTGCTGGAGTTCTTTGAGGATGTAACGAGCAGGGTGGACAAAGGTGAACCAGTGGATGTGGTGTATTTGGATTTCCAGAAGGCATTCGATAAGGTGCCACATAAAAGGTTACTGCATAAGATAAGAGCTCACGGAATTGGGGGTAATATATTAGCATGGATAAAGAATTAGCTAACTAACAGAAAGCAGAGAGTCGGGATAAATGGGTCATTTTCCGGTTGGCAAACTGTAACTAGTGGGGTGCCACAGGGATCGGTGCTGGGGCCTCAACTATTTACAATCTGCACTAATGACTTGGATGAAGGGATCGAGTGTAATGTAGCCAAGTTTGCGGATGATACAAAGATGGGTGGGAAAGCAAGTTGTGCAGAGGACTCAAAGAACCTGCAAAGGGATATAGACAGGCTAAGTGAGTGGGCAAACATTTGGCAGATGGAGTATAATGTGGGAAAGTGCGAGGTTATCCACTTTGGCAGGAAAAATAAAAAAGCAAATTATTATTTAAATGGAGAGAGATTACAAAATGCTACAGTTCAGAGGGACCTGGGGGGCCTTGTGCATGAAACACAAAAAGTTAGCATGTAGGTACAGCAAGTAATCAAAAAGGCAAATGGAATGTTGGGCTTTATTTCAAGGGGATTGGAGTATAAAAGCAGGGAAGTCCTGCTACAACTGTACAGGGTATTGGTGAGACCACACCTGGAGTACTGCGTACAGTTTTGGTCTCCTTATTTAAGGAAGGATATACTTGCATTGGAGGCAGTTCAGAGACGATTCACACGGCTGATTCCTGAGATGAGGGGGTTGACTTATGAGGAAAGGTTGAGCAGGCTGGGCCTATACTCATTGGAATTTAGAAGAATGAGAGGTGCTCTTATTGAAACATATAAGATACTGATGGGGCTCAACAAGGTAGGTGCAGAGAGGATGTTTCCCCTCGTGGGGAAATCTAGAACTCGGGGGCACAGTTTTAGAATTAAGGGTCACCCTTTTAGAACTGAGATGAGGAGGAATTTCTTCTCTCAGAGGGTCGTAAATCGGTGGAATTCTCTGCCCCAGAGAGTCGTGGAGGCTGGGTCATTAAATACATTTAAGGTGGAGATAGACAGATTTTTGCAAGATAAGGGAGTGAAGGGTTATGGGGAGCGGGCAGGGAAGTGGCTTTGAGCCCAAGATCAGCCATGATCTTATTGAATGGCGGAGCAGGCTCGAGAGGCCAAGTGGCCTATTCCTGCTCCTATTTCTTATGTTCTTATGGTGCCCAGAATGGGACACAAAACTCTAGCTGAATCCTAACAAATGATTTGTAAAAGTAAAACAATACCTTCCTTGCTTTTACATAAGAACATTAGAAACAGGAGCAGGAGTAGGCTGTACGGCCCCTAGAGCCTGCTCCGACATTCAATGAGATCATGGCTGATCATCAACCTCAACTCCACTTTCCCGCCCGATCCCCATATCCCTTGATTCCCCGAGAGTCCAAAATCTATCGATCTCGGCCTTGAATATACTCAACGACTGAGCATCCACAGCCCTCTGGGGCAGAGAATTCCAAAGATTCACAACCCTCTGAATGAAGAAATTCCTCCTCATCTCAGTCCTAAATGGCCGACCCCTTATCCTGAGACTATGCCCCCTAGTTCTAGACTCTCCAGCCAGGGGAAACAACCTCTCAGCATCTACCCTGTCAATCCCCTTCAGAATCTTATATGTTTCAATGAGATCACCTCTCATTCTTCTAAACTCCAGAGAATATAGGTCCAATCTACTCAATCTCTCCTCATAGGTCCTCATTTGTACTCTATGCCTCTATTTATAAAGACAAGGATCCTATGTGCTTTTTTTAACAGCCTTTTCAACTTGTCCTGCCACCTCCAAAGATCTGTGTATGTGAAACCCCAGGCCTCTCTGTTCCTGCACCCTCTTTAAAGTTGCACCATTTAGTTTATATTGCCTCTCCTCATTCCTCCTTCCAAACTGCATCACAATCGGAGCAGCCTTTCTAAGAAGGCTCGGTTTTCATTGCTTTGTTCAATTATCACCAATTTTACTCAAGTTCAAGACAGCTTGTTGATAAACCGGCTGCTGGTTAACTGTGAAAGAACAATTCACAAAATCCTTTTAATAGGCAACAAAAGTTGCTGAATGGAGCCTTCGTTCAGTTGCGTCCTATTGAGTTCGACTTGCAGAAGCTGAACAGACTGTTCCATTGTCTGCGGAGCAGAGCTTCATACTGGGATCTGAGGAGCTGTCACATTGCATCACCTCACACTGCTGCTCAAAGCCCAATTAACGGGCTTTAAACTGTTAGTGATCAAAAAACCGTGAATGCAGGGAGTCCGAAATCAATAAATGTTCAGCAAGCCCGGCACATTCTGAAAGAGACTGACAGGGAGATGTTTCAGTGGGGCCCACACTCAAAACCTGAAACGTTTAACCAAGCATTTCCAGCACCTCCTGCCTTTATCTCCAATATTACTGGCTCTGACAATCAGCGTTCTTACAAATTACAGCCTCAAAGAAGGGAACATCATCAATAGCTCGAATATTCATAGGATGGATGACGGAACATTGCTTCAAAGTAAACCAGGAACACAGGAGCGGAGCAGTTCAGTGGAAATTGTTCAAAGGGAGACTTAGATCAAAATAACCTGTGTATGTTATAGAGAATAGCAGCTCCTGTGTATATTATAGGGAATAGCAGCCCCTGTGTATATTGTAGAGAATAGCAGCCCCTGTGTATATTATAGCGAATAGCTGCCCCTGTGTATATTATAGAGAATAGCCGCCCCTGTGTATATTATAGAGAATAGCAGCCTCTGTGTATATTATAGGGAATAGCAGCCCCTGTGAATATTATAGGGAATAGCAGCTCCTGTGTATATTATAGAGAATAGCTGCCCCTGTGTATATTATAGGGAATAGCAGCCCGTGTGTATATTATAGAGAATAGCAGACCCTGTGTATATTATAGAGAATAGCAGACCCTGTGTATATTATAGGGAATAGCAGCCCCTGTGTATATTATAGAGAATAGCAGCCTCTGTGTATATTACAGGGAATAGCAGCCCCTGTGTATATTATAGAGAATAGCAGCCCCTGTGTATATTATAGGGAATAGCAGCCCCTGTGTATATTATAGGGAATAGCAGCTCCTGTGTATATTATAGGGAATAGCAGCCCCTGTGTATATTATAGGGAATAGCAGCCCCTGTGTATATTATAGGGAATAGCAGCCCCCGTGTATATTATAGGGAATAGCAGCCCCTGTGTATATTATAGAGAATAGCAGCCCCTGTGTATATTATAGGGAATAGCAGCCCCTGTGTATATTATAGAGAATAGCAGCCCCCGTGTATATTATAGTGAATAGCAGCCCCTGTGTATATTATAGGGAATAGCAGCCCCTGTGTATATTATAGGGAATAGCAGCCCCTGTGTATATTATAGGGAATAGCAGCCCCTGTGTATATTATAGAGAATAGCAGCTCCTGTGTATATTATAGAGAATAGCAGCCCCTGTGTATATTATAGGGAATAGCAGCTCCTGTGTATATTATAGAGAATAGCAGCTCCTGTGTATATTATGGGGAATAGCAGCCCCTGTGTATATTATAGAGATTAGCAGCCCCGGTGTATATTACAGAGAATAGCAGCCCCTGTGTATATTATAGAGAATAGCAGCTCCTGTGTATATTATAGAGAATAGCAGCCCCTGTGTATATTATAGGGAATAGCAGCCCCTGTGTATATTATAGGGAATAGCAGCCCCTGTGTATATTATAGAGAATATCAGCTCCTGTGTATATTATAGAGAATAGCAGCCCCTGTGTATATTATAGAGAATAGCAGCCTCTGTGTATATTATAGAGAATAGCAGCCCCTGTGTATATTACAGAGAATAGCAGCTCCTGTGTATATTATAGTGAATAGCAACCCCTGTGTATATTATAGAGAATAGCAGCCCATGTGTATATTATAGGGAATAGTAGCCCCTGTGTATATTATAGAGAATAGCAGCCCCTGTGTATATTATAGAGAATAGCAGCCCCTGTGTATATTATAGAGAATACCAGCCCCTGTGTATATTATAGAGAATAGCAGCCCCTGTGTATATTATAGAGAATAGCAGCCCCTGTGTATATTATAGAGAATAGCAGCCCTTGTGTATATTATAGAGAATAGCAGCTCCTGTGTATATTATAGGGAATAGCAGCCCCTGTGTATATTATAGAGAATAGCAGCCCCTGTGTATATTATAGGGAATAGCAGCCCCTGTGTATATTATAGAGAATAGCAGCCCCTGTGTATATTATAGGGAATAGCAGCCCCTGTGTATATTATAGGGAATAGCAGCCCCTGTGTATATTATAGAGAATAGCAGCCCCTGTGTATATTATAGGGAATAGCAGCCCCTGTGTATATTATAGAGAATAGCAGCCCCTGTGTATATTATAGGGAATAGCAGCCTCTGTGTATATTATAGAGAATAGCAGCCCCTGTGTATATTATAGGGAATAGCAGCCCCTGTGTATATTATAGAGAATAGCAGCCTCTGTGTATATTATAGAGAATAGCAGCCCCTGTGTATATTATAGAGAATAGCAGCCCCTGTGTATATTATAGAGAATAGCAGCCCCTGTGTATATTATAGGGAATAACAGCCCCTGTGTATATTATAGAGAATAGCAGCCCCTGTGTATATTATAGAGAATATCAGCCCCTGTGTATATTATAGAGAATAGCAGCCCCTGTGTATATTATAGAGAATAGCAGCCCCTGTGTATATTATAGAGAATATCAGCCCCTGTGTATATTATAGAGAATAGCAGCCCCTGTGTATATTATAGAGAATAGCAGCCCCTGTGTATATTATAGAGAATAGCAGCCCCTGTGTATATTATAGGGAATAGCAGCCTCTGTGTATATTATAGAGAATAGCAGCCCCTGTGTATATTATAGAGAATAGCAGCCCCTGTGTATATTATAGAGAATATCAGCCCCTGTGTATATTATAGAGAATAGCAGCCTCTGTGTATATTATAGAGAATAGCAGCCCCTGTGTATATTATAGAGAATAGCAGCCCCTGTGTATATTATAGAGAATAGCAGCCCCTGTGTATATTATAGAGAATAGCAGCCCCTGTGTATATTATAGAGAATAGCAGCCCCTGTGTATATTATAGAGAATAGCAGCCCCTGTGTATATTATAGAGAATAGCAGCTCCTGTGTATATTATAGGGAATAGCAGCCCCTGTGTATATTATAGGGAATAGCAGCTCCTGTGTATATTATAGGGAATAGCAGCCCCTGTGTATATTCTAGGGAATAGCAGCCCCTGTGTATATTATAGGGAATAGCAGCCCCTGTGTATATTATAGAGAATAGCAGACCCTGTGTATATTATAGGGAATAGCAGCCCCTGTGTATATTATAGGGAATAGCAGCCCCTGTGTATATTATAGGGAATAGCAGCCCGTGTGTATATTATAGAGAATAGCAGCCCCTGTGTATATTATAGAGAATAGCAGCCCCTGTGTATATTATAGAGAATAGCAGCCCCTGTGTATATTATAGAGAATAGCAGCCCCTGTGTATTATAGGGAATAGCAGCCCCTGTGTGTATTATAGAGAATAGCAGCCCCTGTGTATATTATAGTGAATAGCAGCCCCTGTGTATATTATAGAGAATAGCAGTCCCTGTGTATATTATAGAGAATAGCAGCCCCTGTGTATATTATAGAGAATAGCAGCCCCTGTGTATTATAGGGAATAGCAGCCCCTGTGTGTATTATAGAGAATAGCAGCCCCTGTGTATATTATAGAGAATAGCAGCCCCTGTGTATATTATAGAGAATAGCAGTCCCTGTGTATATTATAGAGAATAGCAGCCCCTGTGTATATTATAGGGAATAGCTGCCCCTGTGTATATTATAGTGAATAGCAGCCCCTGTGTATATTATAGAGAATAGCAGTCCCTGTGTATATTATAGAGAATAGCAGCCCCTGTGTATATTATAGGGAATAGCTGCCCCTGTGTATATTATAGTGAATAGCAGCCCCTGTGTATATTATAGGGAATAGCAGCCCCTGTGTATATTATAGAGAATAGCAGTCCCTGTGTATATTATAGAGAATAGCAGCCCCTGTGTATATTATAGACAATAGCAGCCCCTGTGTATATTATAGAGAATAGCAGCCCCTGTGTATATTATAGGGAATAGCAGCCCCTGTGTATATTAGAGAATAGCAGCCCCTGTGTATATTATAGAGAATAGCAGCCCCTGTGTATATTATAGGGAATAGCAGCCCCTGTGTATATTATAGAGAATAGCAGCTCCTGTGTATATTATAGAGAATAGCAGCCCCTGTGTAGATTATAGAGAATAGCAGCCCCTGTGTATATTATAGAGAATAGCAGCCCCTGTGTATATTATAGAGAATAGCAGCCCCTGTGTATATTATAGAGAATAGCAGCCCCTGTGTATATTATAGGGAATAGCAGCCCCTGTGTATATTATAGGGTATAGCAGCCTCTGTGTATATTATAGAGAATAGCTGCCCTTGTGTATATTATAGAGAATAGCAGCCCCTGTGTATATTATAGAGAATAGCAGCCCCTGTGTATATTATAGGGAATAGCAGCTCCTGTGTATTTTATAGAGAATAGCAGCCCCTGTGTATATTATAGAGAATAGCAGCCCCTGTGTATATTATAGAGAATAGCAGCTCCTGTGTATTTTATAGAGAATAGCAGCCCCTGTGTATATTATAGGGAATAGCAGCTCCTGTGTATATTACAGGGAATAGCAGCTCCTGTGTATATTATAGAGAATAGCAGCTCCTGTGTATATTATGGGGAATAGCAGCCCCTGTGTATATTATAGAGAATAGCAGCTCCTGTGTATATTATGGGGAATAGCAGCCCCTGTGTATATTATAGAGAATAGCAGCCTCTGTGTATATTATAGAGAATAGCAGCCCCTGTGTATATTATAGAGAATAACAGCCCCTGTGTATATTATAGGGAATAGCAGCCCCTGTGTATATTATAGAGAATAGCAGCTCCTGTGTATATTATGGGGAATAGCAGCCCCTGTGTATATTATAGAGAATAGCAGCCTCTGTGTATATTATAGAGAATAGCAGCCCCTGTGTATATTATAGAGAATAGCAGTCCCTGTGTATATTATAGAGAATAGCAGCCCCTGTGTATATTATAGACAATAGCAGCCCCTGTGTATATTATAGAGAATAGCAGCCCCTGTGTATATTATAGGGAATAGCAGCCCCTGTGTATATTAGAGAATAGCAGCCCCTGTGTATATTATAGAGAATAGCAGCCCCTGTGTATATTATAGGGAATAGCAGCCCCTGTGTATATTATAGAGAATAGCAGCTCCTGTGTATATTATAGAGAATATCAGCCCCTGTGTATATTATAGAGAATAGCAGCCTCTGTGTATATTATAGAGAATAGCAGCCCTTGGTGTTTATTATAGAGAATAGCAGCCTCTGTGTATATTATAGTGAATAGCAGCCCCTGTGTATATTATAGAGAATAGCAGTCCCTGTGTATATTATAGAGAATAGCAGCCCCTGTGTATATTATAGAGAATAGCAGCCCCTGTGTATTATAGGGAATAGCAGCCCCTGTGTGTATTATAGAGAATAGCAGCCCCTGTGTATATTATAGTGAATAGCAGCCCCTGTGTATATTATAGAGAATAGCAGTCCCTGTGTATATTATAGAGAATAGCAGCCCCTGTGTATATTATAGAGAATAGCAGCCCCTGTGTATATTATAGGGAATAGCTGCCCCTGTGTATATTATAGTGAATAGCAGCCCCTGTGTATATTATAGGGAATAGCAGCCCCTGTGTATATTATAGAGAATAGCAGTCCCTGTGTATATTATAGAGAATAGCAGCCCCTGTGTATATTATAGACAATAGCAGCCCCTGTGTATATTATAGAGAATAGCAGCCCCTGTGTATATTATAGGGAATAGCAGCCCCTGTGTATATTAGAGAATAGCAGCCCCTGTGTATATTATAGAGAATAGCAGCCCCTGTGTATATTATAGGGAATAGCAGCCCCTGTGTATATTATAGAGAATAGCAGCTCCTGTGTATATTATAGAGAATAGCAGCCCCTGTGTAGATTATAGAGAATAGCAGCCCCTGTGTATATTATAGAGAATAGCAGCCCCTGTGTATATTATAGAGAATAGCAGCCCCTGTGTATATTATAGAGAATAGCAGCCCCTGTGTATATTATAGGGAATAGCAGCCCCTGTGTATATTATAGGGAATAGCAGCCTCTGTGTATATTATAGAGAATAGCTGCCCTTGTGTATATTATAGAGAATAGCAGCCCCTGTGTATATTATAGAGAATAGCAGCCCCTGTGTATATTATAGGGAATAGCAGCTCCTGTGTATTTTATAGAGAATAGCAGCCCCTGTGTATATTATAGAGAATAGCAGCCCCTGTGTATATTATAGAGAATAGCAGCCCCTGTGTATATTATAGGGAATAGCAGCCCCTGTGTATATTATAGAGAATAGCAGCTCCTGTGTATATTATGGGGAATAGCAGCCCCTGTGTATATTATAGAGAATAGCAGCCTCTGTGTATATTATAGAGAATAGCAGCCCCTGTGTATATTATAGAGAATAGCAGTCCCTGTGTATATTATAGAGAATAGCAGCCCCTGTGTATATTATAGACAATAGCAGCCCCTGTGTATATTATAGAGAATAGCAGCCCCTGTGTATATTATAGGGAATAGCAGCCCCTGTGTATATTAGAGAATAGCAGCCCCTGTGTATATTATAGAGAATAGCAGCCCCTGTGTATATTATAGGGAATAGCAGCCCCTGTGTATATTATAGAGAATAGCAGCTCCTGTGTATATTATAGAGAATAGCAGCCCCTGTGTAGATTATAGAGAATAGCAGCCCCTGTGTATATTATAGAGAATAGCAGCCCCTGTGTATATTATAGAGAATAGCAGCCCCTGTGTATATTATAGAGAATAGCAGCCCCTGTGTATATTATAGGGAATAGCAGCCCCTGTGTATATTATAGGGAATAGCAGCCTCTGTGTATATTATAGAGAATAGCTGCCCCTGTGTATATTATAGAGAATAGCAGCCCCTGTGTATATTATAGAGAATAGCAGCCCCTGTGTATATTATAGGGAATAGCAGCTCCTGTGTATTTTATAGAGAATAGCAGCCCCTGTGTATATTATAGAGAATAGCAGCCCCTGTGTATATTATAGAGAATAGCAGCTCCTGTGTATTTTATAGAGAATAGCAGCCCCTGTGTATATTATAGGGAATAGCAGCCCCTGTGTATATTATAGAGAATAGCAGCTCCTGTGTATATTATGGGGAATAGCAGCCCCTGTGTATATTATAGAGAATAGCAGCTCCTGTGTTTATTATAGAGAATAGCAGCCCCTGTGTATATTATAGAGAATAGCAGCTCCTGTGTATTATAGAGAATAGCAGCTCCTGTGTATATTATAGAGAATAGCAGCCCCTGTGTATATTATAGGGAATAGCAGCCCCTGTGTATATTATAGGGAATAGCAGCCCCTGTGTATATTATAAAGAATAGCAGCCCCTGTGTATATTATAGAGAATAGCAGCCCCTGTGTATATTATAGAGAATAGCAGCCTCTGTGTATATTATAGAGAATAGCAGCCCCTGTGTATATTATAGAGAATAGCAGCTCCTGTGTATATTATAGAGAATAGCAGCCCCTGTGTGTATTATAGAGAATAGCAGCCCCTGTGTATATTATAGGGAATAGCAACCCCTGTGTATATTACAGAGAATAACAGCCCCTGTGTATATTATAGAGAATAGCAGCCCCTGTGTATATTATAGAGAATAGCAGCCCCTGTGTATATTATAGAGAATAGCAGACCCTGTGTATATTACAGAGAATAGCAGCCCCTGTGTATATTATAGGGAATAGCAACCCCTGTGTATGTTATAGAGAATAGCAGCCCCTGTGTATATTATAGGGAATAGCAGCCCCCGTGTATATTATAGAGAATAGCAGCCTCTGTGTATATTATAGGGAATAGCAGCCCCCGTGTATATTATAGAGAATAGCAGCCTCTGTGTATATTATAGAGAATAGCAGCCCCTGTGTATATTATAGAGAATAGCAGACCCTGTGTATATTATAGAGAATAGCAGCTCCTGTGTATATTATAGGGAATAGCAGCTCCTGTGTATATTATAGAGAATAGCAGCCCCTGTGTATATTATAGAGAATAGCAGCCCCTGTGTATATTATAGAGAATAGCAGCCCCTGTGTATATTATAGAGAATAGCAGCCCCTGTGTATATTATAGGGAATAGCAGCCCCTGTGTATATTACAGGGAATAGCAGCCCCTGTGTATATTATAGGGAATAGCAGCTCCTGTGTATATTATAGAGAATAGCAGACCCTGTGTATATTAGAGAATAGCAGCCCCTGTGTACATTATAGAGAATAGCAGCCTCTGTGTATATTATAGAGAATAGCAGCCCCTGTGTATATTACAGGGAATAGCAGCCCCTGTGTATATTATAGGGAATAGCAGCCCCTGTGTATATTACAGGGAATAGCAGCCCCTGTGTATATTATAGAGAATAGCAGCCCCTGTGTATATTATAGAGAATAGCAGCCCCTGTGTATATTATAGGGAATAGCAGCCCCTGTGTATATTATAGAGAATAGCAGCCCCTGTGTACATTATAGAGAATAGCAGCCCCTGTGTATATTATAGAGAATAGCAGCCCCTGTGTATATTATAGAGAATAGCAGCCCCTGTGTATATTATAGAGAATAGCAGCCCCTGTGTATATTATAGAGAATAGCAGCCCCTGTGTATATTATAGAGAATAGCAGCCCCTGTGTATATTATGGGGAATAGCAGCCCCTGTGTATATTATGGGGAATAGCAGCCCCTGTGTATATTATAGAGAATAGCAGCTCTGTGTATATTTTAGGGAATAGCAGCCCCTGTGTATATTATGGGGAATAGCAGCCCCTGTGTATATTATAGAGAATAGCAGCCCCTGTGTATATTATAGGGAATAGCAGCCCCTGTGTATATTATGGGGAATAGCAGCTCCTGTGATATTGTTACTGGATAGTTATTCTTGTATTTATTACTATTCTGATGGAGCAATGTATGTATTTTCACGATATTTATGTCCCTGTGCATATTCCCCTGTAGCTGTGTGTGTAAGTGTTTGTTCTGTGGTGTGTGAGAATCCCCTGCCATCAAGATCTCTCTTCTTTCCCTGCAGGTACGTCATGGTTTCGACGCCCTTCTGCTTTGAGCCCAACATCCGTTACGAGATTAGCATCAGGTTCCAGCGGCTCCTTGCTCCGCAGTGGAACACCAACACTTTCATCTTGGTGGATTCAGTAAGTGTGTCACGGGGCTGCCTTGCTCTCCTTCCTGCTGTCACTGGTTCCGATACCCAGTCCCCTTTGGATCAAACTCGACCTTTGTCTCCTTACAAGTCGAGAGCTAAAAATTAAAGCACCACCAACGCCAGGAACCTGAAATAACATTGATAAATGCTGGAATCACCCAGCAGAGCCATCAGGACCTGATTTAAAATGTCGTCTAAACCGATCTCTCTCGCAGATTCTGATCTCCCAGCTTAACATTTCTTACATTTTCTGTTCTCTTTTTTGCAAAATTGTCAACCCTTTCGAATTAATTGTGCGTTCATTTTTGGATGTTCCTCGGTGGAAAGGCTGCCCAATTTATTGACAAAAGTGTTTTGAAGAGTTAATTATTCTTCTTCTGTTCCATCCATTATTCCAGTGGATCCGTTACTAATGCAGTCGTCTCACGGGGTAGCAGAAATATCCAGCCCATTAGAGACTCCCCTTTAATATCCCACCCAGTCTAATCCCCTCTCCTCCCCACACCCTTTAATATCCCACCCAGTCTAATCCCACTCTCCCCTCACTCCCCGTACCCTTTAATATCCCACCCAGTCTACTCTCACTCTCCCCCTCACTCCCCACACCCTTTAATATCCCACCCAGTCTAATCCCACTCTCCTCCCCACACCCTTTAATATCCCACCCAGTCTAATCCCACTCTCCCCCTCACTCCCCGTACCCTTTAATATCCCACCCAGTCTAATCCCACTCTCCCCCTCACTCCCCGTACCCTTTAATATCCCACCCAGTCTAATCCCACTCTCCCCCACACTCCCCATACCCTTTAATATCCTACCCAGTCTAATCCCACTCTCCTCCCCACACCCTTTAATATCCCACCCAGTCTAATCCCACTCTCCTCCCCACACCCTTTAATATCCCACCCAGTCTAATCCCACTCTCCCCCTCACTCCCCGTACCCTTTAATATCCCACCCAGTCAAATCCCACTCTCCCCTCACTCCCCGTACCCTTTAATATCCCACCCAGTCTAATCCCACTCTCCCCTCACTCCCCGCACACTTTAATATCCCACCCAGTCAAATCCCACTCTCCCCTCACTCCCCGTACCCTTTAATATCCCACCCAGTCTAATCCCACTCTCCCCCTCACTCCCCACACCCTTTAATATCCCACCCAGTCTAATCCCACTCTCCCCCTCACTCCCCGTACCCTTTAATATCCCACCCAGTCTATTCCCACTCTCCCCCTCACTCCCCGTACCCTTTAATATCCCACCCAGTCTAATCCCACTCTCCCCCACACTCCCCATACCCTTTAATATCCCACCCAGTCTAATCCCACTCTCCCCCTCACTCCCCGTACCCTTTAATATCCCACCCAGTCTAATCCCACTCTCCCCCTCATTCCCCGTACCCTTTAATATCCCACCCAGTCTATTCCCACTCTCCCCCTCACTCCCCGTACCCTTTAATATCCCACCCAGTCTAATCCCACTCTCCCCCACACTCCCCATACCCTTTAATATCCCACCCAGTCTAATCCCACTCTCCCGCTCACTCCCCATACCCTTTAATATCCCACCCAGTCTAATCCCACTCTCCCCCTCACTCCCCATACCCTTTAATATCCCACCCAGTCTAATCCCACTCTCCCCTCACTCCCCGCACACTTTAATATCCCACCCAGTCAAATCCCACTCTCCCCTCACTCCCCGTACCCTTTAATATCCCACCCAGTCTAATCCCACTCTCCCCCTCACTCCCCACACCCTTTAATATCCCACCCAGTCTAATCCCACTCTCCCCCTCATTCCCCGTACCCTTTAATATCCCACCCAGTCTAATCCCACTCTCCCCCTCACTCCCCGTACCCTTTAATATCCCACCCAGTCTAATCCCACTCTCCCCCTCACTCCCCATACCCTTTAATATCCCACCCAGTCTAATCCCACTCTCCCCCTCATTCCCTGTACCCTTTAATATCCCACCCAGTCTAATCCCACTCTCTCCCTCACTCCCCGTACCCTTTAATATCCCACCCAGTCTAATCCCACTCTCCCCCTCACTCGCTGTACCCTTTAATATCCCACCCAGTCTAATCCCACTCTCCCCTCACTCCCCGTACCCTTTAATATCCCACCCAGTCTAATCCCACTCTCCCCTCACTCCCCGCACCCTTTAATATCCCACCCAGTCTAATCCCACTCTCCCCCTCACTCCCCGCACCCTTTAATATCCCACCCAGTCTAATCCCACTCTCCCCCTCACTCCCCGCACCCTTTAATATCCCACCCAGTCTAATCCCACTCTCCCCCTCACTCCCCACACCCTTTAATATCCCACCCAGTCTAATCCCACTCTCCCCCTCACTCCCCGCACCCTTTAATATCCCACCCAGTCTAATCCCACTCTCCCCCTCACTCCCCGCACCCTTTAATATCCCACCCAGTCTAATCCCACTCTCCCCCTCACTCCCCACACCCTTCAATATCCCACCCAGTCTAATCCCACTCTCCCCCTCACTCCCCTACCCTTTAATATCCCACCCAGTCTAATCCCACTCTCCCCCTCACTCCCCGTACCCTTTAATACCCACCCAGTCTAATCCCACTCTCCCCCTCACTCCCCACACCCTTTAATACCCACCCAGTCTAATCCACTCTCCCCCTCACTCCCCACACCCTTTAATATCCCACCCAGTCTAATCCCACTCTCCCCCTCACTCCCCGTACCCTTTAATACCCCACCCAGTCTAATCCCACTCTCCCCCTCACTCCCCACACCCTTTAATATCCCACCCAGTCTAATCCCACTCTCCCCCTCACTCCCCGCACCCTTTAATATCCCACCCAGTCTAATCCCACTCTCCCGCTCACTCCCCATACCCTTTAATATCCCACCCAGTCTAATCCCACTCTCCCCCTCACTCCCCATACCCTTTAATATCCCACCCAGTCTAATCCCACTCTCCCCTCACTCCCCGCACACTTTAATATCCCACCCAGTCAAATCCCACTCTCCCCTCACTCCCCGTACCCTTTAATATCCCACCCAGTCTAATCCCACTCTCCCCCTCACTCCCCACACCCTTTAATATCCCACCCAGTCTAATCCCACTCTCCCCCTCATTCCCCGTACCCTTTAATATCCCACCCAGTCTAATCCCACTCTCCCCCTCACTCCCCGTACCCTTTAATATCCCACCCAGTCTAATCCCACTCTCCCCCTCACTCCCCATACCCTTTAATATCCCACCCAGTCTAATCCCACTCTCCCCCTCATTCCCTGTACCCTTTAATATCCCACCCAGTCTAATCCCACTCTCTCCCTCACTCCCCGTACCCTTTAATATCCCACCCAGTCTAATCCCACTCTCCCCCTCACTCGCTGTACCCTTTAATATCCCACCCAGTCTAATCCCACTCTCCCCTCACTCCCCATACCCTTTAATATCCCACCCAGTCTAATCCCACTCTCTCCCTCACTCCCCGTACCCTTTAATATCCCACCCAGTCTAATCCCACTCTCCCCCTCACTCCCCGCACCCTTTAATATCCCACCCAGTCTAATCCCACTTTCCCCCTCACTCCCCGCACCCTTTAATATCCCACCCAGTCTAATCCCACTCTCCCCCTCACTCCCCACACCCTTTAATATCCCACCCAGTCTAATCCCACTCTCCCCCTCACTCCCCGCACCCTTTAATATCCCACCCAGTCTAATCCCACTTTCCCCCTCACTCCCCGCACCCTTTAATATCCCACCCAGTCTAATCCCACTCTCCCCCTCACTCCCCACACCCTTCAATATCCCACCCAGTCTAATCCCACTCTCCCCCTCACTCCCCACACCCTTTAATATCCCACCCAGTCTAATCCCACTCTCCCCCTCACTCCCCGTACCCTTTAATATCCCACCCAGTCTAATCCACTCTCCCCCTCACTCCCCACACCCTTTAATATCCCACCCAGTCTAATCCCACTCTCCCCCTCACTCCCCACACCCTTTAATATCCCACCCAGTCTAATCCCACTCTCCCCCTCACTCCCCGTACCCTTTAATACCCCACCCAGTCTAATCCCACTCTCCCCCTCACTCCCCACACCCTTTAATATCCCACCCAGTCTAATCCCACTCTCCCCCTCACTCCCCGCACCCTTTAATATCCCACCCAGTTTAATCCCTCCTCTTCTTAGGCAGTCCCTCGGAACCGAGAATGACCAACTTCCACATTAAAGATGAGTTCTCAGGTGACTGATGAGTCCAACGTGGGACCTACAGTCTCTGTCACAGGTGGGGCAGACAGTGGTTGAAGGGGCGGGTGGGTGGGGTGCTTGGGTTGACGTGCGCTCCTTGCGCTGCCTGCACTTATCTTCCGCTTGCTCCCGGCGAAGAGACTAGGGTATTCAGCGCCTTCCCGCTAATCCCACGCTCACCCTCACTCCCCACACCCTTTAATATCCCACCCAGTCTAATCCCACTCTCCCCATCACTCCCCACACCCTTTAATATCCCACCCAGTCTAATCCCACTCTCCCCCTCACTCCCCACACCCTTTAATATCCCACCCAGTCTAATCCCACTCTCCCCCTCACTCCCCACAGCCTTTAATATCCCAACCAGTCTAATCCCACTCTCCCGCTCACTCCCCACAGCCTTTAATATCCCACCCAGTCTAATCCCACTCTCCCCCTCACTCCCCACACCCTTTAATATCCCACCCAGTCTAGCCCCACTCTCCCCCTCACTCCCCGCACCCTTTAATATCCCACCCAGTCTAAGCCCATTCTCCCCTCTCACTTCCCCTACCCTTTAATATCCCACCCAATCTAATCCCAATCTCCCCCTCATTCCACACACCATTTAATATCCCACTCAGTCTAATCCCACTCTCCCCCTCACTCCCAACACCCTTTAATATCCCACCCAGTCTAATCCCACTCTCCCCCTCACTCCTAACACCCTTTAATATCCCACCCAGTCTAATCCCACTCTCCCCCTCACTCCCTGTACCCTTTCATATCCCACCCAGTCTAATCCCATTCTCCTGCTCACTTCCTACGATCCTTTAATACAGCGCCGGTCCTGTACGCCAGTAAGAGTCTGTGTCTTCCGGTTGGTGTCAGCTGTGGCCCAGTGGATCGCACGCTCACCTTTGAATCGAGGAGGTCATGGGGTTAAGTCCCACTCCAGGCCGACACTCCAGTGTCAGTACTGATGGAGTGCTGCACTGTCGGAGGGGCAGTACTGAGGGAGCGCTGCACTGTCGGAGGGGCAGTACTGAGGGAGCGCTGCACTGTCGGAGGGGCAGTACTGAGGGAGCGCTGCACTGTCGGAGGGGCAGTACTGAGGGAGTGCTGCACTGTCAGAGGTGCCGTCTTTCGGATGAGATGTTAAACTGAGGCCTATCCCTCAACCAGCATCACTAAAACAGATTAGCTGCTCATTATCACATTGCTGTTTGTGGGAGCTTGCTGTGCGCAAATTGGCTGCTGCGTATCCTACATTACAAAAAAAAGTATTTCATTGGCTGGAAAGTGCTTTGGGATGTCCTGAGGTGGATATAGAAATGCAAATTTTTTCTAAATTGTTAATTTTGCTTTAAGAATGCTGTGTCATCTTTGCACATTATCTGTGTGCTGTCTCGGTAATCAAATGCCTAGCCAGAGGGAACAGTTTAAAACCAATCGTACAGTGAATGGACAGTAAAGAAACTCGACACCTTGTGTGTCGTTTGGAGGGTGTGTTAACGGTCTTACAGAATCCCAGACTTGGTGCTAAAGGTTTCTCTTTCCTCGGCAGCTGGTTCTGTTGCCCAAGTTCTCCGAGCTGCCTGGGTTTGCTGGCACCGATCCCATTGCAGTCCATCACCGTGAGGAGATGGTTCGCTACATGTGTCTTGATTCCTTCATGATGGCCAGCATGCCAATGTTGGCGGAAATGTGCGTCAGACTGATCTGCAGCATCTCGGCTATCATGCACGACGGGGCCCTGCGTAAGTGTGACAACGGCGATGAAAATAGACGCGTGATATTAGGACAATCCTGTGTTCCTTCCGGATCTTGGTTCTTCCCTGAATTCCACCTCTGTGTTTTATGATGGGCAATGGGGAAGTGGGGCGACGTGATTCAGTTCACCTTCAAATAAGGTGTCAGGCGTGGCTCAGTGGGTCTCTCTCTCGCCACTCAGTCCGAAGTCGTGGGTTCAAGTCCCACTCCAGAGACTTGAGCCCATAATCCAGGCTAACACTCCAGTGCAGTACTGAGGGAGTGCTGCACTGTCGGAGGGGCAGTACTGAGGGAGCGCCGCACTGTCGGAGGGACAGTACTGAGGGATCGCTGCACTGTCGGAGGGGCAGTACTGAGGGAGCGCTGCACTGTCGGAGGGGCAGTACTGAGGGAGCGCCGCACTGTCGGAGGGGCAGTACTGAGGGAGCGCCGCACTGTCGGAGGGGCAGTACTGAGGGAGCGCCGCACTGTCGGAGGGGCAGTACTGAGGGAGCGCCGCACTGTCGGAGGGGCAGTACTGAAGGAGCGCCGCACTGTCGGAGGGGCAGTACTGAGGGAGTGCCGCACTGTCGGAGGGTCAGTACTGAGGGAGCGCCGCACTGTCGGAGGGGCAGTACTGAGGGAGCGCTGCACTGTCGGAGGGGTAGTACTGAGGGAGTGCCGCACTGTAGGAGGGGCAGTACTGAGGGAGCGCTGCACTGTCGGAGGGGCAGTACTGAGGGAGCGCCGCACTGTCGGAGGGGTAGTACTGAGGGAGCGCCGCACTGTAGGAGGGGCAGTACTGAGGGAGTGCTGCACTGTCGGAGGGGCAGTACTGAGGGAGCGCTGCACTGTCGGAGGGGCAGTACTGAGGGAGCGCCGCACTGTCGGAGGGGCAGTACTGAGGGAGCGCCGCACTGTCGGAGGGGCAGTACTGAGGGAGTGCCACACTGTCGGAGGGGCAGTACTGAGGGAGCGCCGCACTGTCGGAGGGGCAGTACTGAGGGAGTGCTGCACTGTCGGAGGGGCAGTACTGAGGGAGCGCTGCACTGTCGGAGGGGCAGTACTGAGGGAGCGCCGCACTGTCGGAGGGGCAGTACTGAGGGAGCGCCACACTCTCCACTCTGGGCACCGGAAGTTGCCGTTACGCCGCCCAATATGGTTCTGAGCCGTACACCTCGGCTCCAAGAACCAGGAGCTGTTATTCCTGCTGCGTGCTGACCTGGATGGCTTTTCTCTGGGCACCAGGAGGTGTCCTGACCTTTGCTTTGTGTGGTACTGACTTGGTCTCTCAGGGCCCAGTGAGTTCAACTCTTGCTCCATCCATGGAAAGTCTTTCCAGTCCCACCAGGAATTCATCTGTTTCTGATGGGACTGGGGATGGGAATTCCCCAATCCTTGTACTGAAAAACACTGCAGTCCCTCATGGAACTCCATCCATGTGATACTTTGCTAAACTCAGAAAACTCACTTCATCGGAACAGCAGGAGGCCATTCAGCCCCTCCAGCCTGTTCCAACATTCAATTCGATCATGGCTGATCTGTATCACAACTCCATTTACCCGCCTTTTCTCCGTATCCCTGGAGACCCTAACCCAACAAAAATCTCTCGATCTCAGTCTTGAGAGCTCCAGTTGACCCCCAGCATCCACAGCCTTTTGTGGGGAGAGAGTTCCAGATTTCCACCACCCTTTGTGTGAAGAAGTGCTTCCTGATTTCGCTCCTGAACGGCCTGGCTCTAATTTTAAGGTTCTGCCCCCTTGTTCTGGACTCCCCCCACCAGAGGAAATAGTTTCTCTCTATCCACCCTATCAGATCCTATTAACATTCAGGATCCCGGGCCCCACATTGTTGGGCACTGATGGCCTGAGGTCTATTCAACACCCAATGTTCAATCACGCCAGGGAGCTGCAGACTCCATCTTTTCAAGGCACATCAGGCCCGAGCACCACTGCAGAAGCACAGTGCCCATTCGGACTGGGACTCGCATTGACCTTTCCTCCCACTGGCCCAGACTCCTTCATTACTCAACCCCTTAAAAATAAACAATGGCAGCAGCTGGAGATACCGACCAGTTATCAGGAGAGGGAACCCTAACCAACTCCTGCTCCTTACCCCAGTGCAGGCACATTGCCCAGACCGGGTGGGGGTGTAACTTTAGCCTCACCCACCAGGCGGGAAATGGGCGAGTTCGGGTTGGCCTCTCATTTTCCACCTGGCAGGTGTGGTTAAAATCACCCGCCCCCCCAGCCCCCAGGATTCTGAACTTGCCACCTTCCTGGCTGTGCGGCTACTCCCTGGGAATCTCTGAGCCAAGGAGGGGCCCCAGAGGAAAATATCCAACATACATTGGGATTCTCACCCAATCAATGAGCTACTGCAACCGACCAACGCACAAGGGGAGTAAGGAGGGAACTCCAGGGGAAATCGAGATGGGGAATCGCCAACAGGAAAGGCCATCGATGCAGACCTGGGGGTCAAGAGACAATTGGATGTCCCTGGGTACAGAAGAGATTGATGATGTGTGAAAGTGGACAGGGCTTGTTGGGCGTGATGGACTTCTCTTGTTCTGGAAATTTCCTGATGTTGGGTGTTGAGAGAATTTTCCTCTGTTGCTGATATTTCCCGTCTCTTGTTTCGGACTCTCCAGCCTGCCAGTGTGACCTGCAGGGTTCCACCAGCTCAGTGTGTGAGAAGATCGGAGGACAGTGTCAGTGTAAGAGTAACGTGATTGGTCAACGCTGTGACCAGTGTGCTCCCGGCTATTACGGCTTTGGGCCCAATGGCTGCTCTCGTAAGTGTCAATTTTTATGTGAAACACCTTGAGACGTTTTTACTACAGCAAAGTCGCTATATAAATGCAAGTTGTTGTTGTTGATGTTGATCAGATGAAGAAACTCTCAGCACAGGTCGGGCAGTGAATGTATCGCCCGCTCGCAGGGAAAGAACTCATGGTGATAATATCGGATTCATGTTCACAGAACGGGATAAAATGATTGAGGGGGAATATAATCCAAATCTTTAAAATGTTGAGGGTGTGTGTGATGTCAATGACAGCAGAATATTTGACAGGAACTGCGAGCACAAAGGGTAGGGTGGTGTAGTGGACCATTAATCCACGGAACCTGAGTTCAAATCCCACCAGGGCAGTTTGAGCATTTGAATTCAGTTTCAAAGTTCTGGACGTAAAAATCTGGTCTCAGTAAAAGTGACCATGAAGCTGTCGGATTGTCGTAAAAACCCAACTGGTTCACTGATGTCCTTCAGAGAAGGAAACCTGCCGTCCTCACCCGGTCTGGACCTATAGGTGACTCCAGACCCACACCAACGTGGTTGACTCTTAACTGCCATCTGAAAGGGCCCAGCGAGACACTTTCACGAAGAAGGCCCACCACCTTCTCAGGTCAACTGGGGATGGGCAATAAATGTTGGCCTTGCCAGCGACGCCCACATCCCGAGAATGTATAAAAAAAGAACGGTGTGACACAGAGTTAGAATAATGAGTTTCAAGTGAGAAAATAAATTACTTTTCTTGGGGGGGTAGAGTCTGTGATAGGGGAGAGTGTCCACGGGCTGTGGGAGGAGATTAAATGGGTGGGTAGAGTCTGTGATAGGAGAGAGTGTCCATGGGCTGTGGGAGGAGATTCAATGGGTGGGTAGAGTCTGTGATAGGAGAGAGTGTCCATGGGCTGTGGGAGGAGATTAAATGGGTGGGTAGAGTCTGTGATAGGGGAGAGTGTCCATGGGCTGTGGGAGGAGATTCAATGGGTGGGTAGAGTCTGTGATAGGGGAGAGTGTACATGGGCTGTGGAAGGAGATTCAATGGGTGGGTAGAGTCTGTGATAGGGGAGAGTGTCCATGGGCTGTGGGAGGAGATTCAATGGGTGGGTAGAGTCTGTGATAGGAGAGAGTGTCCATGGGCTGTGGGAGGAGATTAAATGGGTGGGTAGAGTCTGTGATAGGGGAGAGTGTACATGGGCTGTGGAAGGAGATTAAATGGGTGGGTAGAGTCTGTGATAGGGTAGAGTGTACATGGGCTGTGGGAGGAGATTAAATGGGTGGGTAGAGTCTGTGATAGGGTAGAGTGTACATGGGCTGTGGGAGGAGATTAAATGGGTGGGTAGAGTCTATGATAGGGGAGAGTGTACACGGGCTGTGGGAGGGAGATTGAATGGGTGGGTAGAGTCTGTGATAGGGGAGAGTGTACACGGGCTGTGGGAGGAGATTCAATGGGAGGGTAGAGTCCATGATAGGGGAGAGTGTACACGGGCTGTGGGAGGAGATTAAATGGGTGGGTAGAGTCTGTGATAGGGGAGAGTGTACATGGGCTGTGGGAGGAGATTCAATGGGTGGGTAGAGTCCGTGATAGGGGAGAGTGTACACGGGCTGTGGGAGGAGATTCAATGGGTGGGTAGAGTCTGTGATAGGGGAGAGTGTACATGGGCTGTGGGAGGAGATTCAATGGGTGGGTAGAGTCTGTGATAGGGGAGAGTGTACATGGGCTGTGGGAGGAGATTAAATGGGTGGGTAGAGTCTGTGATAGGGGAGAGTGTACACGGGCTGTGGGAGGAGATTCAATGGGTGGGTAGAGTCTGTGATAGGGGAGAGTGTACATGGGCTGTGGGAGGAGATTCAATGGGAGGGTAGAGTCTGTGATAGGGGAGAGTGTACACGGGCTGTGGGAGGGAGATTGAATGGGTGGGTAGAGTCTGTGATAGGGGAGAGTGTACACGGGCTGTGGGAGGAGATTCAATGGGAGGGTAGAGTCCATGATAGGGGAGAGTGTACACGGGCTGTGGGAGGAGATTAAATGGGTGGGTAGAGTCTGTGATAGGGGAGAGTGTACATGGGCTGTGGGAGGAGATTCAATGGGTGGGTAGAGTCCGTGATAGGGGAGAGTGTACACGGGCTGTGGGAGGAGATTCAATGGGTGGGTAGAGTCTGTGATAGGGGAGAGTGTACATGGGCTGTGGGAGGAGATTCAATGGGTGGGTAGAGTCTGTGATAGGGGAGAGTGTACATGGGCTGTGGGAGGAGATTAAATGGGTGGGTAGAGTCTGTGATAGGGGAGAGTGTACACGGGCTGTGGGAGGAGATTCAATGGGTGGGTAGAGTCTGTGATAGGGGAGAGTGTACATGGGCTGTGGGAGGAGATTCAATGGGAGGGTAGAGTCTGTGATAGGGGAGAGTGTACATGGGCTGTGGGAGGAGATTCAATGGGTGGGTAGAGTCTGTGATAGGGGAGAGTGTCCATGGGCTGTGGGAGGAGATTAAATGGGTGGGTAGAGTCTGTGATAGGGGAGAGTGTACACGGGCTGTGGGAGGAGATTCAATGGGTGGGTAGAGTCTGTGATAGGGGAGAGTGTACATGGGCTGTGGGAGGAGATTCAATGGGAGGGTAGAGTCTGTGATAGGGGAGAGTGTCCATGGGCTGTGGGAGGAGATTAAATGGGTGGGTAGAGTCTGTGATAGGGTAGAGTGTACATGGGCTGTGAGAGGAGATTAAATGGGAGGGTAGAGTCTGTGATAGGGGAGAGTGTCCATGGGCTGTGGGAGGAGATTAAATGGGTGGGTAGAGCCCATGATAGAGGAGAGTGTACATGGGCTGTGGGAGGAGATTAAATGGGAGGGTAGAGTCTGTGATAGGGGAGAGTGTCCATGGGCTGTGAGAGGAGATTAAATGGGAGGGTAGAGTCTGTGATAGGGGAGAGTGTCCATGGGCTGTGGGAGGAGATTAAATGGGTGGGTAGAGCCCATGATAGAGGAGAGTGTACATGGGCTGTGAGAGGAGATTAAATGGGAGGGTAGAGTCTGTGATAGGGGAGAGTGTCCATGGGCTGTGGGAGGAGATTAAATGGGTGGGTAGAGCCCATGATAGAGGAGAGTGTACATGGGCTGTGGGAGGAGTTTAAATGGGTGAGTAGAGTCTGTGATAAGGGAGAGTGTCCATGGGCTGTGGGAGGAGATTAAATGGGTGGGTAGAGTCTGTGATAAGGGAGAGTGTCCATGGGCTGTGGGAGGAGATTAAATGGGTGGGTAGAGTCTGTGATAGGGGAGAGTGTCCATGGGCTGTGGGAGGAGATTAAATGGGTGGGTAGAGTCTATGATAGATGATCCTAGCTCTTTTAGTTGTCTATTTATGTGCAGCTGAGGTGAGGTGAAGTTGCCCGAATGGACTGTTGATGAAGATTTTGTGTCACTTCTTGCTTTCCCTCCCACAGCTTGTAGATGCAGCCCTGAAGGATCAATCCACAGCATGTGTGAGCAGACCAGCGGTCAATGCAAGTGCCGACAAGGGGCAAGTGGTCGTCAGTGCGACCAGTGTTCCCCACAGTCCTGGGGCTTCCCCAAGTGCCAACACTGCCAATGTAATGGGCACTCGGAGGAGTGCGACTCCCGAACGGGGGCGTGTCTGAACTGTAGGGACAACACATCTGGACACCACTGTGAGAGGTCAGTCATCTACCCCGGGGGACGGGCAGTCTGCTATCATGTGCTGTATAACCTGGGCCGCGATTTTTGCCGGCGCTCAGAGGGCGGGTTCGGAGGCGGGTCCGCTGTCAAAATCGAAATGATTGACAGCGGGTTGGGAGCCCGCTGCGAACCCACCTCCATGTAAGTTTCCAAAGTGTCGGGTCTGCGATTTCAGAACAGACCCGACACCAAGCGGCGGGGGAGGCATTTAAGATACTTAACTGCTTGTTAAACGCTTGTTAACTACTATTTTGCCAGCCTTTTTCTATTTTCCCACTTTTTTAACAGGGTTCCCGTCGTTCAGAGATCGCGTCAGGTCAGTAGGTCGGGTTCTCAATGTCTTCCCATTGCTGTGAATAGGTGACAGCTGCAAAAGTGGTATGAAATCTACCATTTCACAGCTGGGCACTTTCCAATGTCAGAAGCTTGAGCCTGAAGGGATATTTACTAGTCCGAGCCCCTTTAGGACTACCCCGGATCAGGCGTATTTCTCAGACGTTCACTTTCAACTAAAGTTTGAGGTAGCCGAATCCTAAAGACGCTTAATTGGGTCTAAAGGTCCAGACCATCTCTCCCTAAATGAAAGGAACAACCTGAAAATGTTACCATCCTCCAGATAGCGCTTTTAATAAGTTTAGCTAGACTGTAACATTCCGGATATTATGAGGGTCCGGGAAACTCCCTCAGAATTCTGCAACTCCTCACCAAAGAGTGTACAGAGATTGAGTTTGCGAGTTTTTGGCTGAGGTGGCAGTAAGAGTTGCAGAGGTCGGCAGAAAAATGACTCGAGATTTCTGCCAACCTCTGCAACTCTTACTGCCACCTCAGCCAGAATCTTGTCTCATCTCTAGGTGTTCTAAGTTTACCATATAAAAACGGTGTGACGGCAGGTGTTCCTTACTTTCTGTCATCTTTACGAGGGCAGATGTTCGTTATCTTATGTGAGACAATTCTAAAAATATATAGATTTATTAAAGAACCGACATGCAATTTACAGTTGGTGAGTCAGTCAATCGCAACTTTAACAATTCTAAAAAGAGAAAACATACGATCTTTTTATCAGAGAATCTTACTTTTAAATCTTAACTTCGCTACAGTATTACAGTTCTTAAAGTTCTCTATACAGAATATCCATCAATATCAAATACCTTTGATCCCAAGGTACAAAGAATGGTAGACTATAGAGCCGCCTCTGAAGCCGAGATTCGCTTCGCCCGATTAAAGCGAGTCTGCTATCTCTTTTGAAACTTCAATATTTATACCCTTTTCCAGTGGTATTTCCTTTAAGGTTTTCTGCTGATGCAAGCTAATTATCTCTAGTCATTTTTCTGCCGACCTCTGCAACTCTTACTGCCACCTCAGCCAGAATCTTGTCTCATCTCTAGGTGTTCTATGTTTACCATATAAAAACGGTGTGACGGCAGGTGTTCCTTACTTTCTGTCATCTTTACAAGGGCAGATGTTCCTTATCTTATGTGCTATCTTTACGAAGTTTAAATTAGAACACCTTATCCAGGGTGAACCATTGTTTTATTCCCCAAAGGTCAGCTTGTCAGAGCTATGCACTTTCTGTTTCAATAAGGTTATTTATTCAGGGTCAACAACTGTCTTATCTCAATAGCCAGAATGCTTTCATAGCTATTTCATAGTTAGGTTTCTAAATTTCCAAACCCAGTTTGTCATGTTTTAATAAGGCCAGAATTCTTTCATAAGATAGTGTATTTTTCTGAATAGGTTATATGGCTTATTCCTTCACAAGCCTTCAGGACTTGGAAGACACTTTTGAGCTTTATGTAGTTTGGAAGTGTTTGGAGTAAACTCTCTATCCACTGTCACCTCCTTGGAGCAAGCTCTCTCACCATTAACAAATTGTTTCTATCATCTCAGCTTCAGCTGCCATCTATTCCAGCAACATCGGTGCCCTTGAAAAAATCTCACCTTGGTCCTCTGAATCCCTCCACGATCAGTCCCAACACCAATATCACCAGGCACACCAACATCACCAACAACAATACCAACCTTCTCCGCAATCACCTGATGCTGCACAAGACACAGGGCATCAGCACCCGACCACATTGCTGCCCAGGAGGCCAGCGATGGCCTCACCATGGCCAGATTTACTTCACGTGACGCTGAGGAAGGATGTTCTTGCCATGGAAGAAGTTCAGCGAAGATTCACAAGGTTGATACCTGGGATGGCAGGAATGACGTATGAAGAGAGATTGGGTCGATTGGGCTTATACTCGCTGGAGTTTAGAAGAATGAGAGGGGATCTCATTGAACTTATAAAATTCTGACAGGACAGGACAAACTAGATTCAGGAAGGATGTTCCCGATGGTCGGGGAGTCCAGAACCAGGGGTCACAGTCTAAGGATAAGGGGTAAGTCATTTAGGACAGAAATGAGGAGGAATTTCTTCACCCAGAGAGTGGTGAACCTGTGGAATTCTCTGCCACAGAAGGCAGTAGAGGCCAATTCATTAAATAGATTCAAGAAGGAGTTGGATATATTTCTTAAGGCTAAAGGGATCAAGGGATATGGGGAGAAAGCAGGGACAGGGTACTGAATTTGGATGATCAGCCATGATCACATTGAATGGCGGAGCAGGCTCGAGGGGCCGAATGGCCTACTCCTGCTCCTATCTTCTATGATTCTATACACCCTGACTGTCACATGATGGGCCAGGTTGGCACCACCCCACACCAGCACCATAAAGCATCCCTACAATGTCCAAGCCATTCCTTTCACACTCATCAAAATAGCAAGGGGGGGGGGGCTGGGGGGGAGGAGTTATGTGTCAACATTCACTGGAACTCACTAAGACACTTCCAAAGGTGAGCACAGATCTGTCCAGCAAGGTAAAGTGTTGAAAATATAGATTTCAATGTTTGACAGCACATTAACAGAAACTTCACATGAACATTGGCTAAAACACCCAAGTGCCTACCCTTGTGTGTTGTTAGTTGGTATGCTTGCTGTAGGATGAGGGTGAGTGTGAGGGGTGGCTAGTGAGATGGGGAAGTGATAATGTAGATAGAGAGGGATGGGTGGAGGTGCAAGGTAAGTTGGTGTGAGTAAGGATGTGCAGGAGTAGGGTAGGGAAGGCAGAGTGATGGGGATGTGATGAGTGGCACAGCAGGATGAGGTTGAGTGTGGCTTTGTAGTAACGTTTTGTGATCTACTGAGATCATTGAAAGGTTTGCGCCACTGCAGCCTGGTCCTCCTGACCACATCCCTGCTTCTGCCCTCCTGTGCAATGTGCAACCAGGCTGCGTTGGTCTCCTGGGGAGGTCTCTTCCGCCCATTGGAAGGGAAGAGAACCTCCCTGTGTGCTGTGACTCCCTCCATAAGCATATGGAGGGAGTCATGGGAGAGCCTGGGTGCAGCCGTGCACCTTTGTGCCGTGCTTATCAGGTGTTCCTTACTTTATGTCATCTTTACAAGGGTAGATGTTCCTTATCTTATGTGCTATCTTTATGAAGTTTAAATTAGAACACCTTATCCAGGGTGAACTATTGTTTTATTCCCCAAAGGTCAGCTTGTTGGAGCCTACACCTTCTGTTTCAATAAGGTTATTTATTCAGGGTCAACAACTGTCTTATCTCAATAGCCAGAATGCTTTCAGAGCTATTTCATAGTTAGGTTTCTAAATTTCCAAACCCAGTTTGTCATGTTTTAATAAGGCCAGAATTCTTTCATAAGATAGTGTATTTTTCTGAATAGGTTATATGGCTTATTCCTTCACACACCCCTCTTGACCAAAAACGAGCTTGAGCATCAGGGCAGAGTTTGGTCAATGTTACAAATAAGGTTACAATAGTACATTAATTTCACGAGATTCACAAGAGCCCAATCATGTGCTATATTAATATTCCTTTAAGTCATCCCAAGACAATGTTTTGCCTTATTTTAAATTGAACACAAATTAAAAGAATGATAGGTACATTGTCATGCAATTAGCAAAACAACATGTAATTAGAATGTTCAGTTGACAGATGTACATTCCATAGAGGTGAGTTATTCATACGAGTCAAGGAGACGTCATTTGGAACTGTCTGAAGCTTGACACGCTGTTCCATTGATCCAGCGTGAGGACAGATTCTTGTTTTTGTAAAGACCTTGCCAGAAGCTCAGTTGATTCCTTCTCCATCCGTAGTGTTTTCCTCCTTCGTTGAAGTAACTTGTTGGTCTTTACTCGTTTTGGTTGTGGCTTTTTGCGAATCCAATTTCTGAGGCGTTGCCAAGCATCATGTGGAGGAGTCGGTGACACTGTCTGACTGACCATCGTCAGTAGTTCAATCGCATCCATCTCCTGTGTCGTGCTCCAAGCTGGGTCTTGGAAGACAGTGTACGACTGCACCTTGTATTGTTCCTCCATTTCGGTATCCCACAGGACATCTTTTGAGATTGTCTATCAGTTTTAAAAATATGCTTGCCATTCAGCTGATTAATATGTATTTTAACAGTTCTTTCGTTAATAACGGAACGTATTTGAACAGGTTTTTTCCGCTTAGGTCTTAAACCAGGTTTTTGCTCAAACTTCTTCTCTTGTACCCATTCTCCTACTAGGGGTTGCCAAGCTTTGTTTGTCAATTTTTTCTGCCTATTTGCCTCCCTTATCCTCTGATCAATTCGATGAATCTCCTCTGTTACTTCTTTTTTAAATCTAACTGTCGTTGTCGGGTCAAGGAATCAGAGAGTGTAGAGGCAATAAAAGAACCATGGGTAAGCGGTGTATGCATCTCAACCCCATACATTAGATAATATGGAGTTTAAGGGTCACTGTCCTTGATGCAGATGTGGGCACATTATTAAGTGATAGCTGCACCTCTGGAATGACGGTGGTCCACTTATTTCCCCTGATTCTCAACAGTTTGACCAATAGCTTTATTACTTACTGGTTTTTACATTCCACCAACCCCGCTGATTGCGGATGACATGGTGTGCTGTGCTCTAACCCTTTGTTCGTAGTAGTCTTTGAAGACCTTGGAGACAAAGGCTCCGCCTTGATCGGAGTGTAAGATTTTGGGTGCACCAGCTACAGTAATTATGTCAGTAATAGCATTGGTGAGTGCGTTTTCTGAAACAGTTTTTGTGGGGACCAGCCAGCAGTGCATCCATCTACACAAACGAGAACATGTCTGTATCCCAAAGACGGGGGAAGTGGTCCAACAAAGTCAATAAAGAATTTTCCCATTGGTTCATCAGCTTTCACAGGAGCCAATGGTGGTGGCTTAATTAGTGATAACTTATTGGTTAAATTGCATGGCTCACAATTTGCCACGTATGTTTTACAGGCCTTAAGCATGCCTGGCCACCAATATAAGGGAGTCAATTTGCAGAATGTTGTTCTGGCACCGCAATGTGCTTGACCTATGCCCTCGTGAGCTTCTTTTACAAGCTGTTCTCGTTTGTGTCTCGGGGGTACTTCTCGGTTTCCCTTGGGCAACTTAACTAGCACTATACCAGTAGGGGTTTCCGAGTAAAAGTACTTTGATGGATATCCTGGTGGATTCTCTTTTGTTGGGTTTAATAGCTGAATCAGTTCCTCATCCTGATTAGCTGCCCATTCTGCCCTAGTGATTATACTAATATTGGCAGGCCCCTCTCGAGAGGGTGTCATGCAGACCGAACATTTCGCTTGTTCATCTGCAAGACTGTTTCCTTTTGAGTGTACTGTCCCGGTGGTATGCCCGTTTACATGAATCACCTGACAATTCTGTTTCTCCATCCTCGAACGGAGAATGTCTTCCCACAATGACTTATGTTTTATGGGTTTACCCTTATGATTGGTAAAGTTTCTTTGTTCCCAGAAAATTAGATCTTGGTTATATCCTCTTTTACAATAGTCACTATCTGTACAGATTCGTGTGGGTTTAATAAGGTCTGCCTTTTCTAAAGCATACCGTAGTGCTGCGGCTTCAGCATATTGCGCTGTCTTATGGCCAAGGGGTATGGACAGTAATTCTTCTGGATAAAAAGAATAGGAATCTCGAAAAGTCCCTACTACTATCCCCATCCCAGCTGAGGATTGTTGGGATGTCCCTTTTTTAATCGTCATTGACGATCCATCACAGTAAATGACTTGATGGTAGCAATCGTTTCAATTTCCTAATAAAAAGACTTGGCCAATTCCGACAAGGTTTGCCATTTTGTCAGGACCTAACCTCGGTTAGGGTTTAATAGGAACTTTATAAGAAATTTCTAGACCTCAATTGTATATTGAGGGAGTTCTGATTTAAGTTCTACAAGGCTTGATCAGGGACTTGTCATCTCTAGAGACTTAAATCTGGGTCTTAGTACCACTGTCAGTAAAACACTCCTTCTATACTTAACAATCTACGAGATGGATATAGATATAAATATAAGTATAGGGTTCTGTATCAACTCGTTAACACACACGTTGGTCGCCAACTGAAGGGATATTTACTAGTCCTAGCCCCTTTAGGGCTACCCCGGCGTATTCCCCAGACGTTCACTTTCAACACGGTGGCATAGTGGTTAGCACTGGTGCCTCACAGCGCCAGAGACCCGGGTTCGAATCTGACCTCGGGTGACTGTCTGTGTGGAGTTTGCGCATTCTCCCCGTGTCTGCGTGGGTTTCCTCCGGGTGCTCCGGTTTCCTCCCACAGTCCAAAAATGTGCGGGTTAGGTTGATTTGGCTATGATAAATTGACCCTTAGTGTTAGGGGGGGATTAAATATGTGGGGTTATGGGGATAGGATGGGATATGCTAGGGGGAATTAAATACGTGGGGTTACGGGGGTAGGGTGGGATATGTGCACTGTGGGGATTAAAGCAGGGACAGGGTATTGGATTTGGATGATCAGCCATGATCGTATTGAATGGTGGAGCAGGCTCGATGGGCCGAATGGCCTACTCCTGCTCCTAGATTCTATGTTTCTATGTTTCTATGTTAACTAAAGTTTGAGGTAGCCGAATCCTAAAGACGCTTAATTGGGTCTAAAGGTCCGGGCTATCTCTCCCTAAAGGAAAGGAACAGCCCGAGGATGTTACCATCCTCCAGATAGCGCTTTTAATAAGTTTAGCTAGACTGTAATGTTCTGGATATTATGAGGGTCTGGAAAACTCCCTCAGAATTCTGCAACTCCTCAGCAAAGTGTGTACAGAAATTGAGTTCGCGAGTTTTTGATACAGAAGTCATATGTGAGACAATTCTAAAAATATATAAATTTATTAAAGAACCGACATGTAATTTACAGTTGGTGAGTCAGTCAATCGCAACTTTAACAATTCTAAAAAGAGAAAACATGCGATCTTTTTATCAGAGAATCTTACTTTTAAATCTTAACTTCGCTACAGTATTACAGTTCTTAAAGTTCTCTATACAGAATATCCATCAATATCAAATACCTTTGATCCCCGAGGTACAAAGAGTGGTAGACTATAGAGCCGCCTCTGAAGCCGAGAATCGCTTTGCCCGATTAAAGCGAGTCTGCTGTCTCATTTGAAACTTCAATATTTATACCCTTTTCCAGTGGTATTTCCTTTGTTTTCTGCTGATGCAAGCTAATTATCTCTAGTCATTTTTCTGCCGACCTCTGCAACTCTTACTGCCACCTCAGCCAGAATCTTGTCTCATCATCTATGTTTACCATATAAAAACGGTGTGACGGCAGGTGTTCCTTATCTTATGTGCTATCTTTACGAAGTTTAAATTAGAACACCTTATCCAGGGTGAACCATTGTTTTATTCCCCAAAGGTCAGCTTGTCAGAGCTATGCACCTTCTGTTTCAATAAGGTTATTTATTCAGGGTCAACAACTGTCTTATCTCAATAGCCAGAATGCTTTCAGAGCTATTTCATAGTTAGGTTTCTAAATTTCCAAACCCAGTTTGTCATGTTTTAATAAGGCCAGAATTCTTTCATAAGATAGTGTATTTTTCTGAATAGGTTATATGGCTTATTCCTTCACAAGCCTTCAGGACTTGGAAGACACTTTTGAGCTTTATGTAGTTTGGAAGTGTTTGGAGTAAACTCTCTATCCACTGTCACCTCCTTGGAGCAAGCTCTCTCACCATTAACAGATTGTTTCTATCATCTCAGCTTCAGCTGCCATCTATTCCAGCAACATCGGTGCCCTTGAAAAAATCTCACCTTGGTCCTCTGAATTCCTTCACGATCAGTCCCAACACCAATATCACCAGGCACACCAACATCACCAACAACAACACCAACCTTCTCCACAACCACCTGATGCTGCACAGGACACAGGGCATCAGCACCCGACCACATTGCTGCCCAGGAGGCCAGCGATGGCCTCACCATGGCCAGATTTAATTCACTTGACGCTGTACACCCTGACTGTCACATGATGCGCCAGGTTGGCACCACCCCACACAAGAGCATTCTTGACAGATCGTAAATGCCGGTTTTCAGCGCATGCGCAGTGCATGCCTGAAACCGGCATTTCCGATGTCCCTACGGATGGGTACATAGTGCGTACACACCCGTGGGGATCGGAAAATACGGCCCATTATGTTTACCCAGTGCACAGTCACCAACCAGTGTAAGTCATTTAAAACTAGCCGGAAATCTAAACTCATTTGTTTCTGGCCTTTGCAGGGCTTGTTTCTTTTCTCCGAAAGTTTTTACATTAACATGTGACTCCACACAGATGTTCTGACGGTTACTACGGAGACCCAGTTCTGGGGTCTGGAGAGCAGTGCCGGCCCTGCCTGTGTCCGGATTACCCGGGAGGTGACCGCTACCATGGAGTCTCGTGCCACGCCGACCTCAACTCAAATCAGATCGTGTGTTACTGTAAGACGGGCTACTCAGGTCAGTTCAACTCTCACTGTCAGATTTCCCCATGGTAATTAAAGGTAAAAGAACCAGAGGGGAGAGGAGTAAAAAGACATTTTACTCAGCGAGTTGTTGTGATCTGGAACGCGCTGCCTGAAAGGGCGGTGGAAGCAGATTCACTAGTAATTTTCAAAAGGGGAATTGCAGAAATACTTGAAAAGGAGAAATTCACAGGGCTGTGGGGAAAGAGCAGGGGGAGTGGGACTAATTGGAAGCTCTTTCAAAGAGCCAGTACAGGCAGGATGGGCCGAATGGCCTCCTTCTGTGTTGTATCATTCTATGAATGTAAAACAGGAAGCAACAAAGCCAATAGGATGTTTAACTACAACAGTCAAAGCCGTAGAATCCAATCAGAGGAGGTAGTGATCAAACTTACGGGTCTCTGGTCAGACCCACCTTGAGCACTGTGTCCAGTTCTGGTCAGACCCACCTTGAGCATTGTGTCCAGTTCTGGTCAGACCCACCTTGAGCATTGTGTCCAGTTCTGGTCAGACCCACCTTGAGCATTGTGTCCAGTTCTGGTCAGACCCACCTTGAGCATTGTGTCCAGTTCTGGTCAGACCCACCTTGAGCATTGTGTCCAGTTCTGGTCAGACCCACCTTGAGCATTGTGTCCAGTTCTGGTCAGACCCACCTTGAGCATTGTGTCCAGTTCTGGTCAGACCCACCTTGAGCATTGTGTCCAGTTCTGGTCAGACCCACCTTGAGCACTGTGTCCAGTTCTGGTCAGACCCACCTTGAGCACTGTGTCCAGTTCTGGTCAGACCCCACCTGGAGTGCTGAGGATAAAGTATTGAGGACATTTGAAGGCTGGGGGTGATGCAATGAGGAGCTACAAGAAGCAACTGGATGTTGCCGTGGGCAGTCTAAGGTTATTCTGGCCATGTGACCTAAGATGGGCCGAATGGCCTTCTTCGGCCGTAATTATCTTGTGATTTTATAACTTTTTTTCTGGTCACAGTTGAAGCTGTGCTGGGGCAGTGTGGAGGCTGCAGCTTCAAGGTCAGGCATTGCATCTGCACCTTTGAGTTAGTGAGTGGAACAAGACCTCCAGCTCTCTCTAGTGGGCGTTCCATTGAAATGTGAAATTTAAATCCAGGCTTGTGCGGGAAACCTGTGCTTGCTGACTGACTGACTGAATGTTTCTGCACTTTGCAATCTTACTGTCGCTCAGTGTCTGATTCGCTGTTCTTATTTTTTAAACCCAAAAGGCAAAATATATAAAATATTCAGTGCCGAACAAGAAAAGTAATGTTGGAGACTTTCTGCACTGACCCTGGGCAGTCCATGCTGTGCACGGGTAGAGTGACGAGGGAATGTCTGTATCGCAGGCACTGACTGTGCAAAACAGGCGGCGCTTGACAGCCTGTCCAGGCCAGATCCACTCAGATTATTCCCCAGATTTTATCTCCTCCCCGGGACCCTCGCTGACACTCCCTGACCCTTGTCTGGCCCCCGCTGACCCTCCACAACCCTCGTTGACCCTCCCCGACCCCTGTCTGGCCCCTGCTGACCCTCCCTGACCCTCCCCGAGCCTCGCTGACCCTCCCCAACCTTCGTTGACCCTCCCCGACCCCTGTCTGGCCCCTGCTGACCCTCCCTGACCCTCCCCGAGCCTCGCTGACCCTCCCCAACCCTCGTTGACCCTCCCCGACCCCTGTCTGACCCTCGCGGACCCTCCCCGACCCTCGCTGACCCTCCCTGTTCCCTGCCTGGCCCCCACTGACCCTCGCTGACCCTCCCCAACCCTCCCCGACCCTCCCTGACCCTCGCTGACCCTTGCTGACCCTCCCTGACCCTCGTTATCCCTCCCTGACCCTTGCTGACTCTCATTGTCCCTCGTTGACCCTCCCTGACCCTCGCTGACCCTCCCTGACCCTCGTTGACCCTCCCTGACCCTCGCTGTCCCTTGTTCACCCTCGCTGACCCTCCCTGACCCTCGCTGACCCTCCCTGACCCTCGCTGTCCCTCGTTCACCCTCCCTGACCCTCCCTGACCCTCGCTGGGTTACTGAGCGTTCACTGCCAGAAGGACAGCGTCCCGGGGCGAGTGTCCGACATTCATTCAGTCACTGCCTTCCCGTCGGTTTTCTGCTGTGTTCATGTCGCTTGAGGTTTTAGAATAAAAGAGTTTGTGCTCCCAGCTCTGCTCGGACGTCTTCCTAACCGCCCCGCCCCCACTCTCCCGCCATTGGCCGCCCGGCACATCCATCCTCGTGGCCCCGCCTTCCCATGGCCAATTGGAAAGTGAACAGACTCTTTGTTTCCCAATTGTCAGTCAAACAGTCAAAGTATCTCAGGTACTTTTATTAAATCACAACCAAGCGTTCGAAGAATTTTGTTTCAAAAACACAACTTTTTTAAAGCTGCGATGATTTTTCTCCCCGGTTTTTACTGGCCACAGTGTCCTGGAGACTCCCAGCCAATCCTGGAGAGTTGGCCACCCCTATTCCCAGCAGCCAGTTTCGGTGAGTCTGACAGTTTTATTTCGAGGCTGTCTCCAACCGTTCAAGACTGGCCCGTCGAGAGCCAGTGGCACTAACACCTACAATCCTGTGGAAAAGCCCAGCGTCCAGTCCGACCCCCACTGACACAGCGCAGCAAACTCAAAACCCTCTGACTCATCTTCAGTTCCCTCCGGTCGTCTTGTGAAGCCACGTCCAGCCCAACATCTGCTCCTGATTCTCAACCACCGTGTTTCCATTTCTCCCTTCCTCTGCTCTGCCGCAGAGTCTTGCTCACTTCACATCCCCTCTTCAAAAACTCATATAACGAAGGAAATAAGAACATAAGAACATAAGAAACAGGAGCAGGAGTCGGCCAATCAGCCCCTCAAGCCTGCTCCGCCATTCAGTAAGATCATGGTTGATCCAATCTTGGCCTCAACACCACTTTCCCGCTCTCTCCCCAGACCCCTCGACTCCCTTGTAGTTCAAATGTCTGTCAATCTCCGCCTTGAATATATTCAGTGACTCCGCCTCCACAGCGCTGCGGGGTAGAGAATTCCAAAGATTCACGACCCTCTGAGAAAACAAATTCCTCCTCATCTCCGTCTTAAATGGGCGACCCCTTATTCTGAAACTATGTCCCCTTGTACTAGATACCCCCGCTAGGGGAAACATCCTTTCAGCATCCACCCTGTCATAAGAACATAAGAAATAGGAGCAGGAGTCGGCCATTTGGCCCTTCGAGCCTGCTCCGCCATTCAATGAGATCATGGCTGATCCTCTGCCTCAACTCTATTCACCGGCCCTATCGCCATATCCCTTGATGTCCTTACTAGTCAGAAATCTATCGACTTCTGTTTTGAATATACCCAATGACTGAGCCTCCACAGCCCTCTGGGGTAGAGAATTCCAAAGATTCACCACCCTCTGTGTGAAGAAATGTCTTCTCATCTCAGTCCTGAATGGCCTACCCTTTATCCTGAGGCTGTGGCCCCTGGTTCTAGACTCCCCAGGCAAGGGAAACATTCTCCCAGCATCCACCCTATCAAGCCCTGTAATAATTTTGTAAGGCCCTATATAATTGGAGTAAGACTTCTTTACTCCTGTACTCAAATCCTCTTGTAATGAAGGCCAGCATACCATTTGCCTTCCTAATGGCTTGCTGCACCTGCACATTCACTTTCAGTGACTCATGTACAAGGACCCAGGTCCCTTTGAGCATCTGCATTCCCCAATCTTTCACCATTTAGGAAATACTCTGCCTTTCTGTTTTTTCTACCAAAGTGGATAACTTCACATTTATCCACATTATATTTCATCTGCCATGTTCTCGCCCACTCACTGAGCCTGTTGAGATCCCCTTGAAGCCTCTTCACACCCTCTTCACAACTGACACTGCCACCTAGCTTTGTATCATCAGCAAATTTGGAAATGTTACATTTAGTCCCCTCATCCAAATCAATGATATAGATTGTAAATAGCTGGGGCCCAAGCACCGATCCTTGCGGTACCCCACTAGTCACAGCCTGCCATCCTGAAAAAGACCTGTTTATCCCTACTCTTTGTTTTCTGTCTGTTAACCAATTCTCAATCCATGCTAGTATATTACCCCCAATTCCATGTGCCCTAATTTTGTTCACCAACCTCTTGTGTGGGACCTTATCGTAGGCCTTCTGAAATCCAAATACATCACATCTACCGGTTCCCCTTTGTCTACTCCACTAGTTACATCCTCAAAGAACTCCAATAGGTTTGTCAAACAGGATTTCCCTTTCATAAATCCATGTTGACTCTGCCCAATCTTACTATTAGTTTCTAAGTGCCCAGTTATTGCATCCTTTATAATAGATTCCAGCATTTTCCCAACTACTGATGTGAGGCTAACAGATCTGTAGTTCCCCGTTTTCTCTCTCCATCCTTTCTTAAATAGCGGGGTTACATTTGCTATCCTCCAATCTGCAGGAACCGTTCCAGAATCTATAGAATTTTGGAAGATGACAACCAATGCGTCCACTATCCCAATGGCCACCTCTTTCAAAACCCTAGGATGTAGGTCATCCGGTCCTTGGGATTTATCGACTTTTAGTCCCATTAATCCCCCTCAGAATCTTATGGGGGAAAAATTCAGCTGCTTGCGCCTCCCGTTAGCGCCTTAAGAGGGCGCTAATGGGGCGTAAAGCAGCTAACGCCCGGGCGCAGCGCTGCCCACGCCTCCCGAAAAATTTAGTGTGAGGTTAGCGGCGGCGGCAGCCGGTAGCGCCCTGTGGCGCTGCGCCGCCGGCGATGACGTCATCGCCGTGCGCAGCACCCCGCTCGCGCCCCGGCCGTGATCTTCAGTCGCGCCCCCTGATTTACCGCCAGACGCTATGTCCGACGGGTTCAGGGAGGCGTACGTGCGGCCGGGGCGGCGATATTTAAAGCGGAGGTGGCAGGCGGCCATTTTTGTTGCTGGCCGCCTGCCAGCACCTGCCCCCGGCCCCCGTGAAGCCCCCCCACCGTGAAGTGCCGGCTGCGCTCCAAGAGCCCGGCACTTCTCTTGAGTGCCGGGCTCTTTTGCCGGCACTCCCGATCCCTGGGGGCCCAGCTGGGCCCCGGTTCGCGCTGCGCAGGGTCCCTCCCCTTTAAGAAGGGGAGGAAGGCCTGCAATACCGCGGCGCGACGTGCCGCAGCGCGTGGCGCTGCGGCACGTAGCGCCAGGATATTCACTCGCAGCGCCCCAAGAGGGATGTGGGCTGCTTCCAGTTGCGCCCCGCTTCCCTCTTGGGGCGCAACCACTGAAGTTCTGGCGCGGGGCCGCTAATTTTTTCGGGGCGCTAAAAGTCGCGCCCCGGCGAGGTTAGCGCCCCAAATGGGGCGCGACTCAATTTTTACCCCTATATGTTTCAATAAGATCACCTCTCATTCTTCTAAACTCCAATGAGTATTGGCCCAACCTGCTCAACCTTTCGTCATACGTCAACCCCTTCATCCCAAGAATCAACCTAGTGAACCTTCTCTGTACTGCCTCCAATGCAAGTATATCCCTCCTTAAATATGGAGAACAAAACTGTCTCCCCAAGGCCCTATATAATTGCAGTAAGACATCTTTACTCCTGTACTCAAATCCTCTTGCAATAAAGGCCAACATTCCATTAGCCTTCCAAATTACTTGCTGTACCTGCATGCTAACCTTTGGTGTTTCATGTACAAGGACCCCCAGATCCCTTTGTACCGCAGCATTTATATAGAATCTTCCACAACCTCGGGATCTCACTTCACAACCATTTGTTTTTTGGAGACTAATGTTGCTGAGACAATTCAGCTGACTCTGCCATGGGCAGACAGGGCCTCAGTTTAACGTCTCATCCAAAAGACGGCACATCCGAAATTGCAGTGCTCCCTCAGTACTGCCCCTCCGACAGTGCAGCGCTCCCTCAGTACTGCCCCTCCGACAGTGCGACGCTCCCTCAGTACTGCCCCTCCGACAGTGCAGTGCTCCCTCAGTACTGCCCCTCCGACAGTGCGGCGCTCCCTCAGTACTGCCCCTCCGACAGTGCAGCGCTCCCTCAGTACTGCCCCTCCGACAGTGCAGCGCTCCCTCAGTACTGCCCCTCCGACAGTGCGACGCTCCCTCAGTACTGCCCCTCCGACAGTGCAGCGCTCCCTCAGTACTGCCCCTCCGACAGTGCAGCGCTCCCTCAGTACTGCCCCTCCGACAGTGCGGCACTCCCTCAGTACTGCCCCTCCGACAGTGCAGCTCTCCCTCAGTATTGGCAAGGGGAGTGTCAGCCTAGATTTTTGCGCTCAAGTCTGTGGAGTGGGACTCAGAGTCGAGAAAGAGAGAGAGCGCGCTACCCACTGAGCCACGGCTGACACTGACACACACATGTGCAACTATGCATCGCTGGCTAGGTCAGCATTTATTGCCCATCCCTAACTGCCCTTGAGAAGGTGGTGGTGAGCCGCCTTCTTGACCCGCTGCAGTCCGTGTGGTGAAGGTACTCCCACAGTGCTGTTAGAGAGGGAGTTCCAGAAGTTACGATGAAGGATCGGCGATATATTTCCACGTCAGAATGGTGTGTGTGACTTGGAGGGGAACTTGGAGGTGGTGGTGTTCCCATGCGCCGGCTGCCCTTGTCCTTCTAGGTGGAAGAGGTCGCGGGTTTGGGAGGTGCTGCCGAAGAAGCCTTGGCGAGTTGCTGCAGTGCATCTTTGTAGATGGTACACACTGCAGCCACGGTGCGCCGGTGGTGGAGGGAGTGAATGTTTAGTTTCTCTCTCTCTCGCTCTATATATATATATATCTATATCCTTGGTGAGAAAGTGTTTTTTGCTAAATTGAGAGCGTTCCTTACTTTTTCCGCTCACATAGGGTCTCGCTGTGATATGTGTGCGTCTGGTTACTATGGTAACCCCGAGGTACAAGGAGGGAGGTGCTGGCCCTGTCAGTGCAACAATAACATCGAGCTGACCGACCCCGGCTCCTGCGACCCGCGCACAGGCCAGTGCTTGAAGTGTCTGTACAACACCGACGGAGCTCGCTGTGGAGCGTGCAAGGACGGTTACTACGGCAACCCTCTCCAGCAGGACTGCAGGCGTAAGTAGGGGGCGGGGGCTGGGCAGATAGCGGCCGTCAGGGGAAGACTCTCCCGGGGGTCGAGTTCCCCGCTCCAGTCAGAATCAGCTTTGTGTTTTCGTCCAAGCGACTGAACAGAGGGAGTCGGACGGCTCACACTGGCCAGAGGGTCCCAGACAGGGAGGTGGAGGAGGAGGTCGCAGAGGGACTGACTCATTATTAATACCAAATGATGCCAGATTGAGAGGTTATAATTATCAGGAAGGAATGAACAGGCTGGGGCTCCTTCCTCTAGAAAGAGAAGACTGAGGGGTGACCTGATAGAGGTCTTTAAAATTATGAAACTATAGATGAAGAGAAGATGTTTCCACTTGTGGGGGAGACCAGAACTAGGGGCCATCAATATCAGAGTCACTAATAAATCCAATAGGGAATTCAGGAGAAACTTCTTTACCCAGAGAGTGGTGAGAATGTGGAACTCGCTACCACAGGGAGTGGTTGAGGCGAAGAGCACAGATACATTTAAGGGGACGTTGGATAAACACATGAGGGAGAAAGGAATCAAAGGATATACTGATGGGGTGAGATGAAGAGGGGTGGGAGGAGGCTCGTGTGGAGCAGAAACACCGGCACGGAGCAGTGGGGCCGAATGGCCTGTTTCTGTGCTGTACACTCGGTGTACTGAGGAAGGGATTGTAAAATTGGTGGTGGGGGCGGGGAGACCCGGGAAGGTTAAACCCCCATAGAGGGTTTCAAAATGATGAAAGATTCTGAGGGGGTGAAGAGGGCATAGACTGAGGATCATCATTGGGACAGTGAAGGGGGAGTTAGGTTTAGTTGTCACACAGTGGGTTATTAGAACAAGGAATGCTTTGAAGAAAGAAAGAAAGACTTGGCTTTCTACAGCGCCTTTCATGACCTGAGGACGTCCCAAAGTGCTTTACAGCCAATGAAGTACTTTTTGAAGTGTAGTCACTGTTGGAATGTACGAAACGTGGCAGCCAATTTGTGCACAGCAAGATCCCACAAACAGCAATGTGATAATGATCAGATCATCTGTTTTAGTGATGTTGGTTGAGGGATAAATATTGGCCCCGAACACTGGGGAGAACTCCCCTACTCTTCTTCTTCTATGTCCACCTGAGAGGGCAGATGGGGCCTCGGTTTAACGGCCCACTCTGACAGTGCAGCACTCCCTCAGCACTACACTGGGAGTGTCGGCCAGGATTTTGTCAAGTCTCTGGAGTGGAGGCTTGAACTCACGACCTTCTGACTCAGAGGCGAGAGAGAGAGAGAGAGTGCTACCCTCTGAGCCACGGCTGACAGCTTTACCACAAGTGGGTAATGAGGCAGAGATTGTAACATCGGTTAAAAAGGAATTGGGTGAGTCGAGGAAAAGGAAGATTTAGAAAAGGATACGGGGAAATGGGGTTAGAGTAGATAGCTGCAATTGAAGGGCGAGCAGCAGAACAGGTTTGATGGGCTGAATGGCCTCCTTCTGTGCTGTGAATTCTGTGAGTCTGCAAATAAATAATACAGTCAGACTGATCAGTAACCCCTGCTGGAAAGAGGCTGTGTGTGGACGCTGGTGGTGCACAACACTGGAATCTGCTGTGATGCTGCACCCAGTCGAATAGCTCGAGTCTCGGCCCGCGGGGTGAAATGGAATGGTACTGATAGGGATGGGCAGCACCAGTGGGACTGCACTGCAGTGAGGAATCGACACCTTCAGGAGAAGAAGGCGCAGGAATCTATTCGAATTTATTAGTGTCAGCTATGGCTCAGTGGGTAGCACACTCACCTCTGCGTCAGAAGGTCGTGGGTTCAAGTCTCCACCTCAGGGACTTGAGCACATAAAGCTAGGCTGACACTCCCAGTGCAGTACTGAGGGAGTGCTGCACTGTCGGAGGTGCCGTCTTTCGGATGAGATGTTAAACCGAGGCCCCGTCTGCCCTCTCAGGTGGATGTAAAAGATCCCATGGCACTATTTCGAAGATGAGCAGGGGAGTTGTGTCCTGGGGCCAATATTTATCCCTCAATCAACATCACTAAAAAACAGATGATCTGGTCATTATCACATTGCTGTTTGTGGGAGCTTGCTGTGCGCAAATTGACTGCCGCGTTTCCCACATTACAACAGCGGCTACACTTCAAAAAAGTACTTCATTGGCTGTAAAGCTCTTTGAGACGTCCGGTGGTCGTGAAAGGCGCTGGAGAAATGCAAGTCTTTTTTTTAGTAAAAGGAAACTTGGTATTTTTACTGATTGTCATGATGTTGGTGTTTGTTTCTCGTCACTCCAGGCTGTACATGTAACACTCTGGGCACACTGGAGTCGCAGTGTAGCTCCAGGGACGTCTGTCACTGCCACATGGTTACTGGGCAGTGCCCCTGCAGGGAGAACATCATCGGCATCAACTGTGACCAGTGCGCTCCGCATTACTGGAATTTCGGGGGATTCCACGGCTGTGAGTCCTGCGGGTGTAATCCGGAACATTCTCACACTCTGCTCTGCAACATGGTAAATAATCAACTGTTTCCTCACCAGAAATTAAACATTCATCCTGTTTGTGCTTGTCAAAGATCCCGCTGTCCCATCAAACACTCCCAGGGCAGGTACAGCACAGGTTAGATACAGAGTAAAGCTCCCTCTACACTGTCCCATCAAACACTCCCAGGGCAGGTACAGCACGGGTTAGATACAGAGTAACGCTCATTCTACACTGTCCCATCAAACACTCCCATGGCAGGTACAGCAGGGGTTAGGTATAGAGTAAAGCTCCCTCTACACTGTCCCGGGAAACACTCCCAGGGCAGGTACAGCACGGGTTAGATAGAGAGTAAAGCTCCCTCTACACTGCCCATTCAAACACTCCCAGGGCAGGTACAGCACGGGTTAGATACAGAGTAAAGCTCCCTCTACACTGTCCCATCAAACACACCCAGGGCAGGAACAACACGGGTTAGATACAGAGTAAAGTTCCCTCTACTGCCCATTCAAACACTCCCAGGGCAGGTACAGCACGGGTGAGATACAGAGTAAAGCTCCCTCTACATTGTCCCATCAAACACTCCCAGGGCAGGTACAGCATGGGTTAGATACAGAGTAAAGCTCCCTCTACATTGTCCCATGAAACACACCCAGGCCAGGAACAACACGGGTCAGATACAGAGTAAAGCTCCCTCTACACTGTCCGATCAAACACTCTCAGGGCAGGTACAGCAAGGGTTGGATATAGAGTAAAGCTCCCTCTACACTGTCCCATCAAACACTCCAAGGGCAGGTACAGCACGGGTTAGATACAGAGTAAAGCTCCCTCTACACTGTCCCATCAAACACTCCCAGGGCAGGTACAGCACGGGTTAGATACAGAGTAAAGCTCCCTCTACACTGTCCCATCAAACACTCCCAGGGCAGGTACAGCACGGGGTTAGATACAGAGTAAAGCTCCCTCTACACTGTCCCATCAAACACTCCCAGGGCAGGTACAGCATGGGTTAGATACAGAGTAAAGCTCCCTTTACACTGTCCGATCAAACACTCCCAGGGCAGGTACAGCACGGGTTAGATACAGAGTAAAGCTCCCTCTACAATGTCCCATCAAACACACCCAGGGCAGGTTCAGCACGGTTTAGATACAGAGTAAAGCTCCCTCTACACTGTCCCATCAAACACTCCCAGGGCAGGTACAGCACGGGTTAGATACAGAGTAAAGCTCCCTTTACACTGTCCGATCAAACACTCCCAGGGCAGGTACAGCACGGGTTAGATACAAAGTAAAGCTCCCTCTACACTGTCCGATCAAACACTCCCAGGGCAGGTACAGCACGGGTTAGATACAGAGTAAAGCTCCCTCTACACTGTCCCATCAAACACTCCCAGGGCAGGTACAGCACGGGGTTAGATACAGAGTAAAGCTCCCTCTAAACTGCCCCATCAAACACTCCCAGGGCAGGTACAGCACGGGTTAGATACAGAGTAAAGCTCCCTCTACACTGTCCCATCAAACACTCCCAGGGCAGGTACAGCACGGGATAGATACAGAGTAAAGCTTCCTCTACACTGTCCCATCAAACACTCGCAGGGCAGGTACAGCAAGGGTTAGATACACAGTAAAGCTCCCTCTACACCGTCCCAACTGCACCTGTGACATTTTTCAATTGCTCACTTCTACAGAGAATTTTGATCCAATTTGCAGTTAATTGTAGACATTATTTGTGCCATAGCTTCTCAGTACTGATTGGCACTGGTTCCATCACCGGCCTCTGCTGAGTGTGAATGCTGGCGAGAAAAGAAAGACTTTCATTTCTCCAGCGCCTTCCACAACCTCAGGAGGACCCAAAGCATTTACAGCCAATGAAGTACTTTTGAAGTGTAGTCATTGTTGTAATGGTGGAAACGCGGCAGCCATTTTGCGCACAGCAAGCTCCCAGAAACATCAATGTGATAATGACCAGATCATCTGTTTTAGTGATGTTGGTTGAGGGATAAATATTGATCCCAGGACACCGGGGAGAACTTCCACCTTCTCTTCCTCCAATAATTGCTATGGGATCTTTTACATCCACCTGAGAGAGCAGACGGGGCCTCGGTTTAACATCTCATTCGAAAGACGGCACCTCCGATAGTGCAGCGCTCCCTCAGTACTGCCCCTCCGACAGTGCAGCACTCCCTCAGTACTGCCCCTCCGACAGTGCAGCGCTCCCTCAGTACTGCCCCTCCGACAGTGCAGCGCTCCCTCAGTACTGCCCCTCCGACAGTGCAGCACTCCCTCAGTACTGCCCCTCCGACAGTGCGGCACTCCCTCGGTACTGCCCCTCCGACAGTGCGGCGCTCCCTCAGTACTGCCCCTCCGACAGTGTGGCACTCCCTCAGTACTGCCCCTCCGACAGTGCAGCGCTCCCTCAGTATTGCCCCTCCGACAGTGCAGCGCTCCCTCAGTACTGCCCCTCCGACAGTGTGGCACACCCTCAGTACTGCCCCTCCGACAGTGCAGCGCTCCCTCAGTACTGCCCCTCCGACAGTGCAGCGCTCCCTCAGTACTGCCCCTCCGACAGTGTGGCGCTCCCTCAGTACTGACCCTCCGACAGTGCAGCGCTCCCTCAGTACTGCCCCTCCGACAGTGCAGCGCTCCCTCAGTACTGCCCCTCCGACAGTGCAGCGTTCCCTCAGCACTGCACTGGGAGTGTCGGCCTGGATTATGGGACTGAAGTCTGAGGGGAAAGTGCTATCCATTGAGCCGAGGCTGACCCCTTAAGTATCCTGGGTAATTTTAACGCAACCAATCAGGGTTAAAATCGCACCTTCTCTGGACGAAAGGTTACCCCATTTAAACCAGGTTGAGAGCTGGTTTTGAATAGCAGGGTGAAGGATGTCTCGCGAGTGAATGAATCGCTGCTGATGACCCAGCATTGATTGCTCGACTCGGATTCCCGAGCGCCCCTTACGCTGACTGTCTCCTTGCATTGTCCATGTTGCTGATTCCTTTGTGTGTTCCTCTCCCTCTCACAGTTCACAGGCCAGTGCGAGTGTCGCCCAGGATTCGGAGGTCGGACCTGCTCGGAGTGTAAGGAACGTTACTGGGGAAACCCGGGGCTATCGTGTCAGGGTAAGGAATCCCGAACTCCCGAACGCAGACTTTCCCAGGAAAGATGCAAAACGTTGCAATTCAGCTATCACCGGAGTTGTTCCGAACATACCAACAATGATGGACAGGCAATGACCCTCTGGTACATCCAGCCTGTCCCACACAAATGCGATACCTTGTGTGTCACAATATGCACTCGCCCCACCCCACTCAAGACCAGGTGATCTCCTGGGAGAGGAGAAAAAACATTAAAAAACCCAGGCCGACTTGAGAGGAAAAATGTGGGAAATTCCTCTCCAAAAACCACTCCCCCCCCCGCCGCTTAGGTCATCGAAACAAGTCCAGGAGATCACTCTGCGCCTGACGAATATTACCAGGAACCTCCCTTTTGTGATTTCTGCCCCAGCCAGAAACAGGTCCCGCTCTCGCTCGAAGGGATTTGGTGAATCAGCGTCCCCCGCCCGAGCCAACAGCCTGTCCCAGAGGCCCACGATTCCCTGGGGATAAGACGCACCTCCTGACATTGGCGGGAAAGCTGGACTAATTCCATCCTGTTGATCTATCAGCGGGAGACAACTGTAGCAAGGTCTGTAAACTAAACTGAGCAATTGGGCGTTACTGCAAGCACCGAAAGATTCAGAGAAACTGTGCTGGGCTCTGTAATAAACGTGGGGAGAACAAATGAAGGCCAGAGACACGATGAGCTGCTCGGCCATGTGCTTGCTTTATTAGGCCAGAGCGAACTGAGCATGCTCATAATAAACCATGTGACAAACCATGTGATAATACATTACAGACACCAACGAACGCGTTGGTTCCGCAAGAGATGGTTAACTTTAGTGGCAATTTTAACCATTTATTTATCATTCTCGGGATGTGGGCGTCGTTGCCCATCCCTAGTTACCCTTCTTCTTGAACCGCTGGGAACAGGTTTGATGCAAACTGAGGGTCTCGCTCGGCAATATCAGAGGGCAGTTAAGAGTCAACCATGTTGGTGTGGGACTGGAGTCACCTATAGGCACAGGTCTGTGTGAACTGAGTATGGGGCAGTCCCCACCCAATTCCCAGTGGGTCCACAACAGGAATTTGGCAAAAATCCCTCCTGGTATATGGAAAAATGTTACAATAGTATCAGAGGTTTACGCTGAATCTAACCCGTCCTGTACCTGCCCTGGGAGTGTTTGATGGGACAATGTAGAGGGAGCTTTACTCTGTATCTAACCCCGTGCTGTACCTGCCCTGGGAGTGTTTGATGGGACAATGTAGAGGGAGCTTTACTCTGTATCTAACCCGTGCTGTACCTGCCCTGGGAGTGTTTGATGGGACAGTGTAGAAGGAGCTTTACTCTGTATCTAACCCGTGCTGTACCTGCCCTGGGAGTGTTTGATGGGACAATGTAGAGGGAGCTTTACTCTGTATCTAACCCGTGCTGCACCTGCCCTGGGAGTGTTTGATGGGACAGTGTAGAAGGAGCTTTACTCTGTATCTAACCCGTGCTGTACCTGCCCTGGGAGTGTTTGATGGACAGTGTAGAGGGAGCTTTACTCTGTATCTAACCCGTGCTGTACTTTGCAACCGAGAGCGAGAGTCCCGAAGGCTATGTTGCCTGCCCGGTGCCAGGGTTAAGGACATCTCCTCTGGGCTGGAGAGAAACTTGGAGTGGGAGGAGGAAGATCCAGTTGTCGTGGTCCATGTTGGTACCAATGACATAGATAGGACAAGGAATGAGGTTCTGCTGAGGGAGTATGAGCAGCTAGGGGCCAAATTAAAAAACAGAACCTCTAGGGTAGTAATCTCTGGATTACTACCTGAGCCACGAGCAAATTTGGCTAGGGTAAATAAAATCAGAGGGTTAAATGCGTGGCTCAAAGACTGGTGTGGGAGAAATGGGTTTTGCTACCTGGGACACTGGCACCAGTACTGGGACAGGAGAGAACTGTTCCGTTGGGACGGACTTCACTTGGCCAGTGCTGGAACTAGAGTCCTGGCGAATCGAATAACTAGGGCTGTGGAGAGGGCTTTAAACTAATTAGTGGGGGGGAGGTTTCAAGAGAGCAAAAAATAAAAATGTCAGCGGAGAAGGCAATAGAGCAAAGTAGCAGTGGGGTAATTAAAAACCAGAGCGTGTCAGGAAGGGACAGAATATATAAAGATAAAGGTAAAGTAGTAAAGGGGGTAAAAGCAGGAATAAATTGTCACAAAACATATTTAAAAGTTCTTTATCTGAATGCACGCAGCATTCGTAACAAAATAGACGAATTGACGGTACAAATAACTACGTATGGGTATGATCTTGTGGCCATTACAGAAACATGGCTGCAGGGTGACAACGACTGGGAATTAAATATGCCAGGGTATTTAACAATCAGGAAGGACAGACAGGAAGGAAGAGGAGGTGGGGTAGCTATGTTAATAAAGGAAGGAATCACTGTATTACAGAGAAATGATATTGGGTCAAAGGATCAGGATAATGAAACAGTTTGGGTGGAGATAAGGAATAATAAAGGGAAAAAAACACTAGTGGGAGTAGTATATAGGCCTCCTAATAGTTGCAACTCTGCTGGAAGAAGTATTAATCAGGAAATAGTTGGGGCATGTAATAAGGGAACAGCTATAATTATGGGGGATTTTAACTATCATATTAACTGGACAAATCAAATTGGGCAGGGCAGCCTTGAGGAAGAGTTTATTGAGTGTATTAGGGATGGATTTCTTGAGCAGTATGTAACTGATCCTACAAGGGGGCAAGCAACCTTGGACCTGGTCCTGTGTAATGAGTCAGGATTAATTAATAATGTCCTAGTTAAGGATCCCCTTGGAATGAGTGACCATAACATGGTTGAATTCCATATCCAATTAGAGGGTGAGAAGGTTGGTTCTCAGACAAGCGTACTGAGCTTGAATAAAGGAGACTATGATGGTATGAGAGCGGAATTGATTAAAGTGGACTGGGAAAATAGATTAAAGGGTAAGACGGTACATGAGCAGTGGTGTTCATTTAAGGAGTTATTTTACAACTTTCAAAAAATATATATTCCACTGAGGAAAAAAGGGTGTAAAAGAAATGACAGCCATCCGTGGCTAAGTAAAGAAATTAAGGATAGTATCCAACTAAAAACAAGGACATATAAGGTAGCCAAACTTAGTGGGAGGATAGAAGATTGGGAAGTCTTCAAAAGACAGCAAAAAGTAACTAAAGGATTGATTAAGAAAGGGAAGATAGATTATGAAAATAAATTAGCAAAAAATATAAAAACAGATAGCAAGAGTTTCTATAGTTATATAAAAAGAAAAAGGGTGGCTAAGGCAAACGTAGGTCCCTTAGAGGATGAGACCGGGAAATTAATGGTGGGAAACATGGAGATGGCAAAAATGCTGAACAAATATTTTGTTTCAGTCTTTACGGTAGAGGACACTAAGAATATCCCAACACTGGACAAACAGGGGGCTCTAGGGGGGGAGGAGCTAAATACGATTAAAATCACTAAGGAATTGGTACTCAGTAAAATGATGGGACTCAAGGCGGATAAATCCCCTGGACCTGATGGCTTACATCCTAGGGTCTTGAGGGAAGTGGCAATAGGGATTGTGGATGCTTTGGTAATAATTTTCCAAAATTCCCTGGAATCAGCAAAGGTCCCAGCAGATTGGAAAACTGCTAATGTAACACCCTTATTTAAAAAGGGTAGTAGGCAGAAAGCTGGAAATTATAGACCAGTTAGTCTAACATCTGTGGTGGGTAAAATTTTGGAGTCTATTATTAAGGAGACAGTAACGGAACATTTAGATAAACATAATTTGATAGGACAAAGTCAGCATGGCTTTATGAAGGGGAAATCATGTCTGACAAATTTGCTTGAGTTCTTTGAGGACATAACGTACAGGGTGGATAAAGGGGAACCAATGGACGTAGTGTATTTAGACTTCCAGAAGGCATTCGACAAGGTACCACATAAAAGATTATTGCTCAAGATAAAAAATCACTGGATTGGGGGGAATATTCTGGCATGGGTGGAGGATTGGTTATCTAACAGGAAGCAGAGAGTTGGGATAAATGGTTCATTCTCGGACTGGCAACCAGTAGCCAGTGGTGTTCCGCAGGGGTCGGTGCTGGGTCCCCAACTCTTTACAATCTATATTAACGATTTGGAGGAGGGGACCGAGTGTAACATATCAAAGTTTGCAGATGATACAAAGATGGGAGGGAAAGTAGAAAGTGAGGAGGACATAAAAAACCTACAAGGGGATATAGACAAGCTGGGTGAGTGGGCAGAGATTTGGCAGATGCAATACAATATTGGAAAATGTGAGGTTATGCACTTTGGCAGGAAAAATCAGAGAGCAAGTTATTATCTTAATGGCGAGAAACTGGAAAGTACTGCAGTACAAAGGGATCTGGGGGTCCTAGTGCAAGAAAATCAAAAAGTTAGTATGCAGGTGCAGCAGGTGATCAAGAAGGCCAACGGAATGTTGGCTTTTATTGCTAGGGGGATAGATTATAAAAACAGGGAGGTATTGCTGCAGTTATATAAGGTATTGGTGAGACCGCATCTGGAATACTGCATACAGTTTTGGTGTCCATACTTAAGAAAAGACATACTTGCTCTCGAGGCAGTACAAAGAAGGTTCACTCGGTTAATCCCCGGGATGAGGGGGTGGATATACGAGGAGAGGTTGAGTAGATTGGGACTCTACTCATTGGAGTTCAGAAGAATGAGAGGCGATCTTATTGAAACATATAAGATTGTGAAGGGGCTTGATCGGGTGGACGCGGTGAGGATGTTCCCAAGGATGGGTGAAACTAGAACTAGGGGGCATAATCTTAGAATAAGGGGCTGCTCTTTCAAAACTGAGATGAGGAGAAACTTCTTCACTCAGAGGGTAGTAGGTCTGTGGAATTTGCTGCCCCAGGAAGCTGTGGAAGCTACATCATTAAATAAATTTAAAACAGAAATAGACAGTTTCCTAGAAGTAAAGGGAATTAGGGGTTACGGGGAGCGGGCAGGAAATTGGACATGAGGCTGAGTTCGGATCGGTCAAGGCCCTGTGGGTGGCGGAGCGGGCCCAGGGGCTGAGTGGCCGGGTCCTGCTCCTACTTCTTGTGTTCTTTAGATTTGAGGTGAGGATCAGATCAGCCATGATCTTATTGAATGGCGGAGCAGGCTCGAAGGGCCGATTGGCCTACTCCTGCTCCTATTTCTTATGTTCTTATGTTCTTATGTACCTGCCCTGGGAGTGTTTGATGGACAGTGTAGAGGGAGCTTCACTCTGTATCGGAGCTGTGTAGCGTCAGTGGTGACAATGAGTGCCATGAAATGTAAAGTGTTCCATTCCAGTAACTTCCTGTTCCTCGATGAGCACAAAATTCATAATAATAAACCCGGTGGCCAGGGGGAGTTGTGGAGCCAGCCTTTCGAGCAATCTGAAGCTCTTGTCCTCTCTCCACAGCTTGCGACTGTGATGCAGTCGGTTCAGAGACGCGGCAGTGCAATCGCTCGACGGGCCGCTGCTTCTGCAAGGAGGGGTACGTGGGGCTGCGGTGCGACCAGTGTGTCCGCGGTTACCGGGGCCGATTCCCGAGCTGCACGCGCTGTCATGCCTGCTTCGATTTGTGGGACGGGGAGATCGGGAGGCTCGGGGAGAAACTGCGCAGCCTCAAGGAGATGGTGCATCGGATCGTGAAGACTGGGGTGACCGGGGGAGCTAGCCAGAAGCTGCAGGAGCTGGAGGAGAAGTTGGGCGAGGTCCAGGAGTTGGTTCGAGGACACCCGCTCGACAGCCAGGGGCTGCTAGAACAGCTGAGACATCTCGCCAACAGCTTCAGGTAGAGCCGCCGCAGAGCGACACTGCACATCAATTAGTGGATTCACCCAAACTACTCTCCGTGACAGAATACTCTCCCGCCTATCCGACCCCATCACCATCAACCAATAGGGCCCTAGAGTTACTTTCGTCAATATGTATTGGAGGAGCAGAAATTTCTTCCAATTAAATATTGCCATTGTCTTCGGTCCCCGTCACAATCTCCGTTCCCTCACCACCAACTCCATCCAATCTCGCTGGCCCCTGTCTGAGGCTGAACCACACTGTTCGCTACCTCAGCATCCCGTTTGACACTGAGCGGAGCTTCCGAAACCCTATCCTCTCCATCACTAAATCCGGCTACTTCCACCTCCGTAACATCGCCCGTCTCCACCCCTGCCTCAGCTCACCTGCTGCTCAGACCCTCATCCGTGCCTTTGTTACCTCCAGACTCGACTATTCCAACGCTCTCCTGGCCGGCCTCCCATCTTCCACCCTCCGTAAACTTCAGCTCATTCAAAACTCTGCTGCCCCGTGTCCTAACTCGCACCAAGTCCCATTCACCCATCACCCCCTGTGCTCGCTGACCTACATTGGCTCCTGGTCCAGCAAAGCTTCGATTTTAAAATTCTCATTCTTGTGTTCAAATCCCTCCATGGCCCTCGCCCCTCCCTAGCTCTCTAACCTTCTCCTACAACCCTCCCAGATCTCTGCGCTCCTCTAATTCTGGCTTCTTGTGCATCCCCGATTTCCATCGCTCCACCATTAGCGGCCGTGCCTTCAGCTGCCGAGGCCCTAAGCTCTGGAATTTTGCCCCACAGCGCCCAGTGTGATTCTCAATAATTCCAAAAACCCAGGCCCCAGGTTGGATCCCCGGTGTGTACGCTAAGTTACCACCCCCCCACCATCCCAGCCCCACCCTGCAGCCCCGCCCACCTCATGCCACCTCCTTTCATAGAATCATAGAATCCTACAGCACAGAAGGAGGCCATTCGGCCCATCGAGTCTGCGCCGGCTCTTTCGAAGAGCAATCCAGTCAGTCCCACTCCCCCCGCTCTTTCCCCATATCACGGCAATCTTTCCTCCTTCAAGTATTTATCCAGTTCCCTTTTGAAGGCTCCTAGTGAATCTGTTTCCACCGCCCTATCAGGCAGCGCATTCCAGATCCTGACCACTCGTTGCGTAAAAATGTTTACGGTTTTTTTTGCAAAGTTGCTGATGGTCCACAAACCATCTCTCTGATACCTCGACGGTCCTGCATTTCACAAATAAAACTCACAGAAAGAAAAAAGATCCCAAATCGAAGCGAATGGCCCTGCTGTCACTCTCTCGCTTTGAGTCTGCAGGTTTTCTAGTTACTCCCGTTACTCCTGCTACCTCGGAGTGAATATTCCTTTACTGTCCCTCAGGCAGGAGATGGAGCGAGAGTCACAGAGGGTGAGTGCCTTGGAGAAAGCTGCGTCAAGGATACAGGCAACAAACAGCAAAGCAGAAAGGGACCTAAAGCAGCTGGAGGAGGAAACCAGCAATCTGAATACGTCGCTCGTCCTAAAAACAAAGGAGCTGGAGAAATTCATAACGTCTAACTTTAAAGGTGCGTTTCCTCAGCTCAGCCTCCTGAACTCAGGAGGGAGTCAGAAATCACACAGCACAGAAAGAGTCCATTCGGCCCATCCTGCCTGTGCCGGCTCTTTGGTCGAGCTCTCCAATTAGTCCCACTCCCCCCTGCTCTTTCCCCACAGCTCTGTGAATTTTTCCCCTTCAAGTATTTCTCCAATTCCCTTTTGAAAGTTACTATTGAATCTGCTTCCACCGCCCTTTCAGGCAGCACATTCCAGATCACAACAACTCCCTGCGTCAAAACATTTCTCCTCATCTCCCCTCTGGTTCTTTTGCCAATTACCTTAAATCTGTATCCTCTGGTTACCGACCCTCCTGCCACTGGAAACAGTTTCTCCTCATTTACTCTATCAAAACCCTTCATGATTTTGAACACCTCTATTAAATCTCCCCTTAATCTTCTGGAAATACAAAAGCTGGTGTCAGTAAAAGTGACCATGAGGCTGTCGGATTGTCGTAAAAACCCAACTGGTTCACTGATGTCTTTTTAGGGAAGGAAACCTGCCGTCCTCACCCGGTCTGGGCTTGTATGTGACTCTAGTGGCAACTAGGGATGGGCAATAAATGCCGGCTTTGCCCACATCCCGAGTCATTGTATGTGAAGCAGTTTGAGGCGTTTCTGAGAGATTAATGAATGGAAGCCTGTCTTTTACAGAGTTCTACGATTCAATCCTCAAGTACTATCAGGAGTCCTGTGAGGCGGAGAGAGTGGTGAAGGGTTCGGTATCTGGGCCACACAGCCCGGTGGAACAGTCAGAGGACACACGGCGTGAAACCGAAAGGCTGCTGCAGGAGCAGGAGAACACATTCAGGAAGACAACAGCTGCTCAAAGGAAGCAGCTGAAGGATTTGGAGAGGAAAGTGCAGGAGCTGACGGTGAAAAACATCAACGAGAAGGTCAGGGACACAACCTCATTCCCACAGCTCGGTGGCAGTGGGAAAACTATCATTAGCGTCAGTGAGTTCAGCCTGGGATCACACTGTGCAGTGACCCCTGCTGGAATGTGCGTATGTGTATATGTGTGTGTATGTGGATGGGTGTGTGAGTGTGAGTGTGTGTGAGTGTGAGCGTGTGTGAGTGTGAGCGTGTGTGAGTGTGAGTGTGTGTGAGTGTGAGTGTGTGTGAGTGTGAGTGTGTGTGAGTGTGAGCGTGTGTGAGTGTGAGTGTGTGTGAGTGTGAGTGTGTGTGAGTGTGAGTGTGTGTGAGTGTGAGTGTGTGTGAGTGTGAGTGTGTGTGAGTCTGAGTGTGTGTGTGTGAGTGTGAGCGTGAGCGTGTGTGTGTGTGTGAGTGTGAGTGTGTGAGTGTGTGTGAGTGTGTGAGTGTGTGTGAGAGTGTATGTGAGTGTGTGTGAGTGTGTGTCAGTATGAGTGTGTGTGTGTGAGTGTGTGTGAGTGTGTATGTGAGTGTGTGTGTGAGTGTGTATGTGAGTGTGTATGTGAGTGTGTCAGTGTGTGTCAGTGTGAGTGTGTGTGTGAGTGTGTGTGAGTGTGTGAGTGTGAGTGTGTGAGTGTGTGTGTATGTGAATGAGTGTGTGTGTGAGTGTGAGTGTGTGTGAGTGTGTGTGTGTGAGTGTGTGAGTGTGTGTGTATGTGAATGAGTGTGTGTGTGAGTGTGTGTGTGTGAGTGTGTGTGAGTGTGTGAGTGTGAGTGAGTATGAGTGTGTGTATGTGAATGAGTGTGTGTGTGAGTGTGAGTGAGTGTGAGTGTGTGTGAGTGTGAGTGAGTGTGAGTGAGTGTGAGTGTGTGTGAGTGTGTGAGTGTGTGTGTGAGTGTGTGTGAGTGTGAGTGAGTGTGTGTGTGAGTGTGTGTGTGTGATTGAGTGTGTGAGTGTGAGTGTGTGTGAGTGAGTGTGTGTGTGAGTGTGTGTGAGTGTGAGTGTGTGTGAGTGTGTGTGTGAGTGTGTGTGAGTGTGAGTGTGTGTGAGAGTGTGTGTGTGTGAGTGAGTGTGTGTGTGTGAGTGTGAGCGTGAGTGTGTGTGTGTGAGTGTGTGTGTGAGTGTGTGTGAGTGTGAGTGTGTGTGAGAGTGTGTGTGAGTGAGTGAGTGAGTGAGTGTGTGTGTGTGTGTGTGTGTGTGTGTGTGTGTGTGAGTGTGAGTGTGTGTTATTTAAGAAAGGAGGGAGAGAGAAAACGGGGAACTACAGACCTGTTAGCCTCACATCAGTCGTTGGGAAAATGCTGGAATCTATTATAAAGGATGCAATAACTGGGCATTTAGAAACTAATAGTAAGATTGGGCAGAGTCAACATGGATTTATGAAAGGGAAATCCTGTTTGACAGATCTATTGGAGTTCTTTGAGGATGTAACTAGTGAAGTAGACAAAGTGGAACCGGTAGATGTGGTGTATCTGGATTTTCAGAAGGCCTTCGATAAGGTCCCACACAAGAGGTTGATGAACAAAATTAGGGCACATGGAATTGGGGGTAATATACTAGCATGGATTGAGAATCGGTTAACAGACAGAAAACAAAGAGTAGGGATAAACGGGTCTTTTTCAGGATGGCAGGCTGTGACTAGTGGGGTACCGCAAGGACCGGTGCTTGGGCCCCAGCTATTCACAATCTATATCAATGTTTTGGATGAGGGGACTAAATGTAACATTTCCAAATTTGCTGATGATACAAAGCTAGGTCGCAGTGTCAGTTGTGAAGAGGATGTGAAGAGGCTTCAAGGGGATCTCGACAGGCTCAGTGAGTGGGCGAGAACATGGCAGATGGAATATAATGTGGATAAATGTGAAGTTATCCACTTTGGTAGAAAAACCAGAAAGGCAGAGTATTTCCTAAATGGTGAAAGATTGGGGAGTGCAGATGCTCAAAGGGACCTGGGTGTCCTTGTACATGAGTCATTGAAAGTGAATGTGCAGGTGCAGCAAGCCATTAGGAAGGCAAATGGTATGCTGGCCTTCATTACAAGAGGATTTGAGTACAGGAGTAAAGAAGTCTTACTCCAATTATATAGGGCCTTGGTGAGACCACACCTGGAGTACTGTGTACAATTTTGGTCTCCTTACCTAGGAAGGATATACTTGCCATAGAGGAAGTGCAACGAAGGTTCACGAGATTGATTCCTGGGATGGCGGGACTGTCGTATGAGAAGAGATTGAGTAAACTAGGCCTGTATTCTCTTGAATTCAGAAGAATGAGAGGGGATCTCATTGAAGCATACAAAATTATTACAGGGCTTGATAGGGTGGATGCTGGGAGAATGTTTCCCTTGGCTGGGAAGTCTAGAACCAGGGGTAAAGGGTAGGCCATTCAGGACTGAGATGAGAAGACATTTCTTCACACAGAGGGTGGTGAATCTTTGGAATTCTCTACCCCAGAGGGCTGTGGTGGCTCAGTCATTGGGTATATTCAAAACAGAAGTCGATAGATTTCTGACTAGTAAAGACATCAAGGGATATGGCGAGAGGGCCGGTGAATGGAGTTGAGGCAGAAACATAGAAACATAGAAAATAGGTACAGGAGTAGACCATTCGGTCCTTCGAGCCTGCACCGCCATTCAATGCGTTCATGGCTGAACATGCTACCTCAGTACCCCATTCCTGCTTTCTCGCCATACCCCTTGATCCCCTTAGTTGTGAGTGTTATATCTAACTCCCTTTTGAATATATTTAGCGAACTGGCCTCAACAACCTTCTGTGGAAGAGAATTCCATAGATTCACCACTCTCTGGGTGAAGAAGTTCCTCCTCAGCTCAGTCCTAAATGGCTTCCCCTTAATCCTTAGACTGTGACCCCTGGTTCTAGTTTTCCCTACCATTGGGAACATTCTGCCCGCATCTAATTTGTCTAAACCAGTCAGGATTTTAAATGTCTCTATAAGATCCCCCCTCATTCTTCTGAACTCCAGAGGATACAAGTTCAGTTGACCCAATCTTTCTTGATATGTCAGTCCGGCCATCCCAGGAATCAATCTAGTGAACCTTCGCTGCACTCCCTCAATAGCAAGAATGTCCTTCCTTAAGTTAGGAGACCAAAACTGCGCACAATACTCCAGGTGTGGCCTCACCAAGGCCCTGTACAACTGCAGCATCACCTCCCTACTCCTGTACTCAAATCCCCTTCCTATGAAGGCCATCATTCCATTTGCTTTCTTGACTGCCTGCTGCACTTGCATTCCCACCTTCAGTGACTGATGTACCATGATGCCCAGGTCTCGTTGCACCTCCCCTTTCCCTAATCTGCCACCATTCAGGTAATATTCCGCCTCTCTATTTTTACCACCAAAGTGGATAACCTCACATTTATCCACATTGTACTTCATCTGCCATACATTTGCCCATTCAACCAACCTGTCCAAGTCACTCTGTAGCCTCCTAGCATCCTCCTCATTGTTCACACTGCCTCCCAATTTAGTGTCATCCGCAAATTTGGAGATATTACATTTAATCCCTTCGTCCAAATCATTAATATATAATGTAAACAGCTGGGGTCCCAGCACCGAACCCTGCGGTACCCCGCTGGTCACTGCCTGCCATTCTGAAAAGTACCCATTTACTCCTACTCTTTGTTTCCTGTGTGCCAACCAGTTCTCAATCCACGTCAACACATTACCCCCAATCCCATGTGCTTTAACTTTGCTCACCAATCTCTTGTGTGGGACCTTGTCGAAGGCCTTCTGAAAGTCCAAATACACCACATCTACTGGTTCCCCCCTGTCCACCCTATTGGAAACATCCTCAAAAAATTCCAGAAGATTTGTCAAGCATGATTTCCCTTTCACAAATCCATGCTGACTTGGACCTATCATGTCGCCACTTTCCAAATGGTCTGTTATGACATCTTTAATAATTGCTTCCATCATTTTACCCACGACCGATGTCAGGCTGACCGGTCTATAATTCCCTGCTTTCTCCCTCCCTCCTTTTTTAAAAAGAGGGGTTACATTGGCCACCCTCCACTCCATCGGAACTGATCCAGAGTCTAAGGAATGTTGGAAAATGATCGTCAATGCATCCACTATTTCCAAGGCCACCTCCTTAAGTACTCTGGGATGCAGACCATCAGGCCCCGGGGATTTTTCAGCCTTCAGTCCCATCAATTTCACCAATACCTTTTCCCGACTAATAAGGATTTCCCTCAGCTCCTCCCTCTTACCAGATCCTCTGACCCCTTTTATTTCCGGCAGGTTGTGTGTGTCCTCCACAGTAAACACCGAACCAAAGTACTTGTTCAATTGATCAGCCATTTCCTTGTTCCCCATTACGACTTCCCCTGTTTCCAACTGCAGGGGACCTACGTTTGTTTTTACTAACCTCTTTCTTTTTACATATTTCATTGAATGGCGGAGCAGGCTCAAAGGGCCGAATGGCCGACTCCTGCTCCTATTTCTTATGTTCTTATGTGTGTGTGTGTCTGTGTGTGAGTGTGTGTCTGTGTGAGTGTGTGTATGTGTGTGTCTGAGTGTGTGTGTGTGTGAGTAAGTGTGAGTGTCTGTGTGAGTGTCAGTGTGTGTGTGAGTGTGTGTGTATGTGTGTGTGTGAGTGTGTGTGTGTGAGTGAGTGTGAGTGTCTGTGTGAGTGTCAGTGTGTGTGTGTGTGTGTGTGTGAGTGTCAGTGTGTGTGTGAGTGAGTGTGAGTGTCTGTGTGAGTGTCAGTGTGTGTGTGAGTGTGTGTATGTGTGAGTGTGAGTGTGTGTGTGTATGTGTGAGTGTGAGTGTGTGAGTGTGTGAGTGTGTGTGAGTGTGTAAGTGTGTGAGTGTGAGTGTGTGTGTGTGTGTGAGTGTGTGTGTGTGTGAGTGTGTAAGTGTGTGTGAGTGTGTGAGTGTGTGAGTGTGTGAGTGTGTGTGAGTGTGTAAGTGTGTGAGTGTGTGTGAGTGTGTGTGAGTGTGTGAGTGTGTGTGTGAGTGTGTAAGTGTGTGAGTGTGAGTTTGTGTGAGTGTGTGTGAGTGTGTGTGTGTGTGTGAGTGTGTGTGTGTGAGTGTGTGTGTGTGAGTGTGTAAGTGTGTGAGTGTGTAAGTGTGTGAGTGTGTGTGTAAGTGTGTGAGTGTGTGTGAGTGTGTAAGTGTGTGAGTGTGTGAGTGTGTGTGTGTGAGTGTGTGTGTGTGTGTGTGTGTGTGTGAGTGTGTAAGTGTGTGTGTAAGTGTGTGAGTGTGTGAGTGTGTGTGAGTGTGTAAGTGTGTGAGTGTGTGAGTGTGTGTGTGTGTGAGTGTGTGAGTGTGTGTGAGTGTGTGAGTGTGAGTGTGTGTGTGTGTGTGTGAGTGTGTAAGTGTGTGAGTGTGTGAGTGTGTGTGTGTGTGTGAGTGTGTGTGTGTGAGTGTGTGTGTGTGAGTGTGTGTGTGAGTGTGTGTAAGTGTGTGAGTGTGAGTGTCAACACACAAATTCAGAGAGGGTCTGTCAGCGTTTGATAGCGACGAGGGCAGGATAGTGTTCGGGCTCACTGAAGCAATACACCCAAAAATGAAGCTCTCTCTGCTCTTGACAGATGCTGATGGACCTCCCACTCGCTCCCCCTCCTCTCCTGCCAGTCCCAACACTCTCTTTTACTGCTTTTATCACAGGCTCTCAAACTGGGATTTGCAGAGTTTGGGACGGACTGCAAAGGAATCTCAGAGAATTCATACAGTCATCGACCTGGCGTACCTCAGCACAGGGTCTGAACAATTCTGCATTTACATTTTTCTGTATTTTTTCACTCACTAGCACCTCCTCTCGCTGAACACAGCAAGAAACAGTCCAGTGTAGAAATAACACTGGGACAGCGAACACTGTCTTTCAAAAGTCAGGACAGGATCCCCGGAAGTGTGTCAGTATTTACAGGGGGTCCCCGGGAGTGTGTCAGTGTTTACAGGGAGTCCCCGGGAGTGTGTCAGTGTTTACAGGGGGTCCCGGGAGTGTGTCAGTATTTACAGGGGATCCCCCGGGAGTGTGTCAGTATTTACAGGGGGTCCCTGGGAGTGTGTCAGTATTTACAGGGGGTCCCCAGGAGTGTGTCAGTATTTACATGGTGTCCCCGGGAGTGTGTCAGTGTTTACAGGGGGGTCCCCGGGAGTGTGTCAGTATTTACAGGTGTCCCCGGGAGTGTGTCAGTATTTACAGGAGGTCCCTGGGAGTGTGTCAGTGTTTACAGGGGGTCCCCAGGAGTGTGTCAGTATTTACAGGTGTCCCCGGGAGTGTGTCAGTATTTACAGGGGGTCCCCGAACGTGTGTGAGTATTTACAGGGGGTCCCCGGGGAGTGTGTCAGTGTTCACAGGGGGGTCCCGGGAGTGTGTCAGTATTTACAGGGGGTCCCCAGGAGTGTGTCAGTATTTACAGGGGGTCCCCAGGAGTGTGTCAGTATTTACACGGTGTCCCCGGGAGTGTGTCAGTATTTACAGGGGGTCCCCGGGAGTGTGTCAGTGTTTACAGTGGGTCCCGGGAGTGTGTCAGTATTTACAGGGGGTGCCCGGGAGTGTGTCAGTATTTACAGGGGGTGCCCGGGAGTGTGTCAGTGTTTACAGGGGGTTCCCGGGAGTGTGTCAGTATTTACAGGGGGTGCCCGGGAGTGTGTCAGTATTTACAGGGGGTGCCCGGGAGTGTGTCAGTGTTTACAGGGGGTTCCCGGGAGTGTGTCAGTATTTACAGGGGGTGCCCGGGAGTGTGTCAGTATTTACAGGGGTTCCCCGGGAGTGTGTCAGTATTTACAGGGGTTCCCCGGGAGTGTGTCAGTATTTACAGGGGGTCCCCAGGAGTGTGTCAGTATTTACAGGTGGTCCCCGGGAGTGTGTCAGTATTTACAGGAGGTTCCTGGGAGTGTGTCAGTATTTACAGTGGGTCCCCCGGGAGTGTGTCAGTATTTACAGGGGGTCCCCCGGGAGTGTGTCAGTATTTACAGGGGGTCCCCGGGAGTGTGTCAGTATTTACAGGGGGTCTCCGGGAGTGTGTCAGTATTTACAGGGGTCCCCGGGAGTGTGTCAGTATTTACAGGGGGTCCCCGGAGTGTGTCAGTATTTACAGGGGTCCCCGGGAGTGTGTCAGTATTTACAGGGGGTCCCCGGAGTGTGTCAGTATTTACAGGGGGTCCCCGGGAGTGTGTCAGTATTTACAGGGAGTCCCCGGGAGTGTGTCAGTATTTACAGGGGGTCCCCGGGAGTGTGTCAGTATTTACAGGGGCCCCGGGAGTGTGTCAGTATTTACAGGGGGCCCCCGGGAGTGTGTCAGTATTTACAGGGGGTCCCCGGAAGTGTCTCAGTATTTACAGGGGATCCCCGAGACTGTGTCAGTATTTACAGGGGGTCCCCAGGAGTGTGTCAGTATTTACAGGGGGTCCCCGGGAGAGTGTCAGTATTTACAGGGGGTCCCCAGGAGTGTGTCAGTATTTACAGGGGGTCCCCGGGAGTGTGTCAGTATTTACAGGTGGTCCCCGCGAGTGTGTCAGTATTTACAGGAGGTCCCTGGGAGAGTGTCAGTATTTACAGGGGATCCCCCGGGAGTGTGTCAGTATTTACAGGGGGTCCCTGGGAGAGTGTCAGTATTTACAGGGGATCCCCAGGAGTGTGTCAGTATTTACAGGGG